>JACEEZ010010570.1:172500-185000 GCA_016584305.1 Chionoecetes opilio
ATTCAGGAAGACAGGAAATCGCCCTCTCATGTTAACACGAAGATAAATGCTATTTTTTTTGTTATAGCCAGTGTAGTATTTCGCTTGTGGTGGAGGACGGGGGGCTGTTAGAGAGAGAGACTGTTGTATCCAAATTGGTGCATTTCTTTCCGTAACTATTGGATTGCTATCACTTCGTTGAATTAAGATGCAAACAAATTTGTCGAAACGTAAATAAGACAAAAAAATATAAGCTGACACAGGAACACTATATTATGCATAAGCTATATTATTTCTGGTTCATCTGTGTTTTCCTACCATATTTTACATTTATTTCCTCCATCGATAATTTCCGGGATAAAAAATTATTCTAGAACTGTTTGTGTGATGCAAAATATTAGCGATATGTGGCGTGCGTCGCTTGAGGGAAGAAGGCATCTGGTGTTTGCTGCTTCCACCTGTGTGTATATAGCTGGTGATATGGGGCTCAAAAGTAACTGCGCATCCACTCCCTCCCTTTATTACGTCTTAGATTCCACATCCTCCTCCTCTCCCTCTTTCGCATCCACACTTAAGCTTCCTTTTACCTGCAAAGTGTCCGCCAAAACGCGTCTAACCGTGAACTGTATACAAGATCGTTTTCTCGCGTGTTTCTCATTTAACTTTCCCAAACTCCGCTTTTTTCCTTTCGCTTAATTGCTTTGTTTTTTGTCCTCTCCTAGATTACTATTCCCACGTCATCCTCTCTACTCTTCACCTCCTCACTCCTCACCAATTAACTTTTCCCGCTAACATTTTCCTTTCACATTCTCTGCTCCTTTTATCTTTCTACCAGACACACCGACGGCAAAGAAACAAAAACTACCACTACATTTTCTTTGCTTTTCCCTTTATTACTTTTTGCTTTGATTTTTCCGAGAAGTGTAACCAGAGTTTTAGAATGCAGGGGATATAGACTCAGATACGTTTCCATGCATTTGCTTATTCCCTCCTCTATCCCCTCTTCCCTTCCCATCTAAAAACGGAGGAAAGTTAGTAGAATGAACGATGAAAAACTAGGGTGTAAAAGTCCCTAAATTTACGGGCATCCACCTGTCGTTTTATTCCATCACGGCACATTAAATGGCGCATAAACATTAAACTTTTACGTACAGTGTGTGCAAGAGGTAAAAAGTGTAATATTTACGTTCCAGAAGTTACCATAATGGTCAGAAGGAAGTATGTGAGACTCATGGAAACTATGAGAAATACATAATTAATTTAATACATTAATCTATTTCACTGTGTATCGAGGGATTGTATTGTGATGTGCATCGAGTAAGTAAATGTTATATTTTCCACCTCTGTTAAGGTTCTTAATAAACTTTAGTCTACTGAGTTACTGCTTGTGAGATTAAAGCTACAGGTTTCGATGGGTGGATGAAAGAGAGAGAGAGAGAGAGAGAGAGAGAGAGACAGAGACAGAGACAGAGAGAGACAGAGACAGAGACAGAGACAGAGACAGAGACAGAGACAGAGACAGACAGAGACAGAGACAGAGACAGAGACAGAGACAGAGAGAGACGAGAGAAGGACAGAGCAGAGACAGAGCAGAGAAGAGAGAGAGAGAGAGAGAGAGAGAGAGGAGAGAGAGAGAGGGAGAGAGGGGAGAGAGAGAGAGAGAGAGAGAGAATCCCCAGTAGCCTCACTTGAATATTCTCCAAGGCAACTCCATCGCTCATCTCTTCCCTCCCCCGGCACACTTGGTTCTTCATCTGTATTCCAGGAAGGGGATAGGCGTGAGAAAGAAAGTAGCTGGGGCGAGTAAGCGTCAGAGGTACGCTAGATGAGTAAATACTGTATATATAGGCTGGGGCGTGACGTGTAGCATAAGCTTTGTATAGTGAGCCTGCCATTCTAAGGATCAGAAACACTCAGACATCCGCAGCAAGAGAAAGACGAGAGTGGTCTTAGAGGATACAGCACAAGGGAGGGATAAGAAAGAGATGTGTGGTTTTAGTATGACAAGGAAAAAGACGTGGAACTGGGGTGAGGAGAATTTTTGTTTATTTGGAGACGGGTGGGTGTTGTTTGTTTGGTTGTACCTTTCTCTCTTTCTTTTCTTTGTGTATTGGTTTGGTAGTGATGGTGGTGGTGGTAATGGTGGTACGGAATATATCTACAATGCTCTTGTATTCATTCATTCATTATTGACCTTTGAAATCGGTCTCTCTCTCTCTCGCTCTCGCTCGCTCTCGCTCTCGCTCGCTCTCGCTCTCGCTCTCGCTCTCGCTCTCTCTCTCTCTCTCTCTCTCTCTCTCTCTCTCTCTCTCTCGACACACACACACTTACAAACGTATACACCCTTATTTATCTCTCCATTTATATATTTATATATATCTATATATATATATATATATATATATGTATATATATATATATATATATATATTTTTTTTCATCTCTGTATTTCTTCTAGTATTGGCATCCAGGTCAGTGTTCCCGTGCCTTCCTAATTCCCCTCTCGCCCATTTATTACATATCCTCCTCTGATCTCCCCTAATCACTAGCAACTCGAAGGCAATTACTATATCGTCTTTTTGCAAACACTTTAACTTCAGAAATATATTATTTTACGACTAACAAGTGTATTTTTTCTTTCCCACACAGGTAAGTGACCCCTAATCAAGCTGGAAGAGAGACAAAACCGCACTCGCGAGGTAAAGTGTCTGGAACTTCTGGAGCTGGAATGACAGTGTCCTTGAGAACGGAGGGAAATTCATGGAATGCCAATACCAGAGTGGAATAGGATCAGAGGCTTAATTTCGAGTTCCAAAGGGAAGGATGGGGGATAGAGGTGAATGAGGATACCAGGAACAGGAAAACACAATCGTTGTAGCTCACTGGCGCGCAATGCAATCAGGTGGTACACATGTTGCTTCCGGGAACGAGAGCGTCGAGTAGTATTGGAAAAACAGACGAAAGACGCGCCGAGAAAACCTGGCGAACAGCGAGCAAGAAAAATCAGTTGTGGAGAACACTCGAGAAACCTAATGGAATTTATGAAATTTTGAAGGATTCGAAAATCTAGTACTAAATGAAAGCAAAAAGGTGATAAAAAATTGTCTAGAATACCAAAAACATCAATGAAAGGAAATCTTGAACATAAAATAACAAAAATGGAGTTGGGCAGTGAACGAAAAGAACTGATATAACCTGAGCAAAAACATAGTGAAAAATATATTCCATCGAGGAGGAGAAAATCGCCGCTTCAAAATATAGGTCAGCTTAAGCTACCACTCAGCTTAAGCTACCACTCTGTGTGACATCTAACTTGCTCCCCCCCGTTCCCAGTCCCGCTGTCATCGTGGGGGGGCTTCGGGCCCGGGGACTGGGGCCTGACGCCATGGGGACGACCTGGTGCTCCCTTGGCTTCGGGCCTCTGTCCTCGGTCTGACGAATTTTGCCTGGCCTTTCCTGTCTTCCTCCTTTTTCCCCTCCTTCCCTCTATCTCTCCTCTTGTGCCTCCTCCTATCCCCCTTTCCTCCTAAGGTGTGAGAGCCGTGCTGATGGGATAGGATGCTGGCTTCGGGTCAGTCATGAACGGCCTCAGGGTGCCACGAGCACGGTATACCCTTTGTACCTTTGCTCTTTCCCTTCATGGGGGTCTTGAGGGGATGACTGTTTATTTCCCCCTTTTTACTCCAGGCTCACCATGGCCAAAGATGATAATTGAACTTTTATAGGGGTTTTAGGGCCGGCCCCTCTACCAAATGACCCTACTGATCCCCCTGTTTTTTGTTTTTTTTGTTTTTTGTTTTTTAACCATTTGTGCCTATAGCGCCTGTAGGCAGTGGTGACCCAGGGCTCGGATGGTAGGCTCTGGAGGTTCACTTCAGGGCTGTGATGGTTGGTCCTCGCCCGTGGTGGCGCAGGCAGGATTCTTATAGTGACGCCTGTGATTAGAGGCTCATACCGCCCCCCTGTGTCCTCCGATGCACTCGCAATCGAAGGTAGAGTTGATGGGCAGGGCATGTGGGTGTTCTTAGGCCACTCGACGGTGCAGAAAGGTTTTGGTTTTCTTCGGAGATCGAACTCGGGTCACCGAGAACGCCAGTCGGAGACGCTAACCACTCCGCTACCGCCTCCCCAGGGGTTTACCGACCCCTGCTCCTCTTTTGACTACGGCCCGGAATATTGATTTACCCGTACCCCAAACTCGACCCTCAGAGTCACTTAGTGCTCCTGAGCCCCCTAGCCAGATCAAGAATCCATCCTCAGCACCAGGCGACACTCCAGCCCACAAACCCTCTACCTCTTCCATACCTTCTCCATCCTTGCCTCCCTGCTCTACCCCTCCAGATCCTTCCTCTACCCTTCCTCCTCCCCAACCTTCTTTGTCCTCCTCCTCTTCATGTGTAGCTACTCTTGCACCCTACAACCCTTCTCCCGCCGGGAGAACTACAGTCCGCACGGTCTCCTCTTCCTCACGCCCACGCCCATCTACTTCTCTCCCTCACCCCTCCTTGGACACTCTTTTTGGTCCTGCAAAGTGGGACCGTTTCTTCATCGTCCCTAGCACAGCCCCTTATTCTGCTAACGCCCTACGTTTCACGGCATGCCTCCAACGGCAAGTTGGCAAGGTTGCATTTCGTACCCGCCCCGACCGGTCCCGCTTGGTGACTGTTGACACGGAGGCCCATGCTCATGCACTGCTCAACCTTAAAGACCTCGACGGCAACCCATTCGACATCATGCCCGACATTGCTCTTAACACCTGCACTGGAACAGTTTCCATCCCCCTGCGTTCTTGCCCAGTCGATGACACCGAATGGTCTGAGTGCGCGGATGTCCTCCTCGACTTTTTGACAGAGGATTATGATGCCGTTGCAGTTTACTGCTACACCATCCCACCCCGGGGCCGCCATAAGTCCCCTACCAACATTGCCAAAGTCACTTTCAAAAGGCAAGATCTCCCTGATAGCATTTATGTTGCCGGGGTCCACTACTCTGTTAAACCTTACCGCCCTACTCCACGCCAGGGCCAGTCCTGCTGGCGTTTTGGCCACCCTGTCAAGCACTGCCGATCTTCTGCCCGCTGCCCATTTTGTGCTCAACCTGGCCATGCTCGTTCCACGTGTCCTGCAACATCTCCCACTTATGCAAACTGTGGTGGTTCCCACAACGTCTTCTACAGGAGTTGCCCTGTCTACCACTTCGAATCAGAAGTGGCATCCATCAGATTTAAGAAGGGCTTCACTTTATGGGAAGCCCGCCAGGAAGCTCGCCGCCTCGGCTTTTCGCCTACCCCCGTCTCCCGGCTTATTTCCAATCCCACTTTTCCGGATCCTCCTACTACAACCTCTCCTACCCTCTCTTTCCCTGTTGCTCTTCCTCCCACTCCTCGTTCTTCATTTGCTTCTCTTTCTGCCCCCTTTTTCTCCATAAGTAACCCCTTTGCCGTCCTCAGTCCAGATGCTCCGACCTCTACCCCTTCCTCGATCCCGACACCCCTTCCTCAACGCTCCCCTCCTCGGCCTAGTCTTACCAGACGACCTAAACGTTCTTCCCCTTCCTCCCCCCGACACCTTCCACTATCTCTCCCTTCTCAGTTCCTCACACCCCACTTTCTACGTCTCCTCCTACTAAGAAACCCTGTGCCTCCCAGGTCTCCCCTCCTGACTCTCCTGTTGAGACCATGGCTATGATCGAGGAGTACCTCGCTCAGCCTCAAGACATGTCCCTTCTGCCCTCTTCACAAACCGTCTCATCATCCCCACCTACATTCTCAACCCTCAAAGTCTCAGCTGAGATACATCCTCTTCCATCCCATCTTCCTCCTACCCCTCTTCCTCCTTCTGCCTCCCAACTTCCCCCCTGTTCCCCCTCTTCCCCGCCTTCTCCATCATTCTCCCCGCTGCACCCTTCCCCCCTTCCCTCTGATCACCCTATGTCCTCTCCCCCATCTTCTACTTCCTCTGCCCGCCCTACTATTACGTCTGTTCTTAACTTACCTCTCCCTCCTGGCTGTACACTCGCCTCCCTTTTGTCTCATCAACCCCCATCCCTGTCTCCTCGCCCCCATGACCCTACTGACTGTACTTCACCTACTACACTTGATCCCCCACCTGATATCGCTGATCCTGCTAACCCCTCTACTCCGGACGCTACCATTCCGACTATCATCACCCGCTAACCTCTACACTCTGTCTGTTCTTCATTGGAACATTCACGACTTCCGATCCCACAGACAAGATCTTTTTCTCCTTATTTCTTGCTTTAAGCCTCAATTTATCTACATCGCAGAAACTTTTCTTACTCACCCCCCTGTCCCAATTCCCAATATATGAACTCCTTCCCCTAACAAATACACGTTCTTCCTCTGATCTAACCCTACTGCTATAACGTTCCATTCCTTTCCCCTTCCCTCACCGTTTCACTCTTTCTCTATAACCCCTTCCCTTCATTATGCTTTGCCATAGTGCCATATGACGTCCGATGTCTGGCACATTTTCCCTTTTTAGCATTAAATCAATCAATCAAATCATCTAACTCGCTGATGACCTCCTTTCCTGTCCTTATACTCGTCTTTCTGATACACTGCAACCATAAGTACAGCTCCTGAGAATCGACAAAGAAAATCAGAAAACGACGAGTGCGTTTCTTTTATAAGGTTAATAGACCAATCATGGATGTATCTAATAACTTCAAACGAGCAGCGTGCGGGTACCTAACAATATATGGGCAAAAACGTACAAGAGAAGTGACACTACAGAACAGTAAAGAAAAAGAAAATATGTTACAGAAGATGGAATTAGGCAGTTAGAATAAGCTGACAATATATAATACCTAACAATATATACGCAGACCTAACAATATATACAAATAAATAAATAAAAGAAGTGACAATACGAAGAATCAATAATATTAGAAAAGAGAATCCGCCAGAGCACCCTTCTTAATCTCATTGTATAAGTTGGGATCAACACGCATTAGAAGCGTCCTCGATCCCATAACAAAGAACAAGTAGAGATTAGTGTTTATATTGCTGAAAACCGGTCAGAGCATCCTACTTCACCGAAACTGATTTAGTGGAGAACGAGATGGAGGATTTACAAGCGAAAGTCTGTAAAGTATGAAGCAAGTATATTAGGTGTGTCTTACAGGGTAATACATGTCTCTGCAAAGAAGATCAATCATACCACACACTCTGAAAGAATGTAAACAGAGATTATAATTGAGAATGGAGTCGGAAACAAAGAATAAATATTGAGTGACCGCTGTACAGTTAGATGCTAGACGGCCACTTGTAAGGTATAGGAAAGCTATAGGTGATGATTTATGAATTGAGTTATGATATTTTAAAGCTAAATACGAAATTACTCCAAAAATAGATGTATTTTGACATCAGGGACTTATTCAAATACTGCGAAAGTTGTGGAGAAGGTAATGAAGTGAAAGTTATAGCAGAGTCGTGTGGGCGGCTGTGTGGGAGGTAATGTTGTGGTTAATATGAGGTGGTTCTATAAGTGTTTGCCGCGTGGTAATGGACCGAGAAGCACCTCGACGCAATTTTGTTTTTGATGAGCTTTTTCCCCTTCGTTTTATTTTTTTATATTTGTTTTGGAATGTAAGAATGGATGTTTATTTTAATTTTTTGTATACCTATTTATTTATGATTTTTTTTTTTTTCTCCGATATTTCTGATCTTTGTGTCTTTAGGTAAGCCCAATTATCGTGTTTTCTTCATTTTTTTCTCTATTTTTATGAGTTAGACAGACAGATGGGCTAGTTAGGAAATACACACACACACACACACACACACACACAACACACACACACACACACACACACACACACCACCACACCACCACGCACCACCCACCCACCCACCCACCCACCCACCCACCCACCCACCCACCCACCCACCCACCCACCCACACCACCCACCCACCCACCCACCCACCCACCCACCCACCACCCACCACACACCCCACACACACACACACACACACCACACACACACACACTCAACCATCTATTATTTTCAAGGCGAGGGGAGGGGTTCATTTGATGGCTTTCTTTCTTTTCGTATTGCTAAAAAGTGTATTGAAAAAAATGTGTAATGTAAAACTTTGCAAAGGCTTCCTGCGCCCCCTGTGTCGAGGTGTTCGTTACCTTAGCGAATGTATTACTTTCCTTGCATATGCATTTTCTTTTACACTTGCTTCACTCGCAGCGCTCCCCACACAACGCATGTGTTTTGTACCTTCATAAACCCAACTTGATATTCTATTTCCGGCGAACATTATTCCTCAACAGATCTACAGTTTCATTTCCTGTCTGTCTCCCTCTGGTCTGGATCTGATTATTTTATCTATCTTCTCTTGTCCCCACACAGAAGGAAATTATATACTAATGCAATAAATGTTTTTTTTTCTCTCTCTCTCTCTCTCTCTCTCCTCTCTTTCTCTCCTCCTCTTCTCTCTCTTCTCTCTCTCTCTCTCTCTCTCTCTCTCTCTTTCTCTCTTTTCCATCATTCGTTATTCTATATATTTTTTTTTTCTCTCTCTTCTCTTCTCTCTTCTCTCTCTCTCTCTCTCTCTCTCCTCTCCTCTCTCTCTTCTCTCTCTCTCTCCCTCTCTCCTCTCTCTTCTTCTCCTCTCTCTCTCTCTCTCTCCTCTTCTCCTCTCTCTCTCTCTCTCTCTCTCTCTCTCTCTCTCCCCCCCCCCCCCGTGAACACCTCCCTTTCTCATCTGTATCTTCGCAGACACACAGTCCTCAAGAGCGAGCGTGTGTGAAGCCACGTATAAGTTTGTTTTCGTAACTGCTGCTCATGTTTTTTTCTTTCTGTTGTACCGTGTTATGTGGAGCGGACACAAAGACAGCCTCATTGCTCCTCCCGTCTGCACCAGGCTTTTTTCTTTCCAGTCATACAAATCGTCCAGTATGCCGGACCTAACTGCATGAATTGCCTGCATGCGTGTTCGCTCCCTTGCTATTTTCGTATGTGTTTCAACCAGGAATTCACAAATATTTACATTAAAGAATAGTTTTTTATTATTGTTTAGGTGAATGGGTATATGTTTTTTTCTACGTTTCTACGTTTTCTGTTTCTTTTCTAAATTGAGTATAACATAATCGTGATAATGGAGATTTTTTTTTTTTTTTTTTTTGGTGTAGTTTTGGTAGTTTTTAGGATAGTGGTTTTTTTTTTTTTTTTTTTTTTTTGGTAGTTTTGGTAGTTTTTAGGTTAGTGTTTTTTTTTTTTTTTTTTTTTTTTTTTTTTTTTTTATAATATATAGTTAGGTAAAGGTGATAATGGAGATCTTGATATTGTCTTGCTTTTCGGGCAGTCTCTACATATTTCGGTTAATTTTTCATCTCTCATATCTCCATTTTTCTTCCCATGATCATAGCCTGTGAGCAATTACTGTTAAGTATTCGCATCTACATTTATTTATGTTTATCGTGAGTGTATGTTAGGTAGAGTTATGTATTAGGGGGGCACAAGAGACATAGTTGATGTTATTCGTATGGCTGGGTTGTGGTGTGTATTGCTTTGCTTGTTTCACTAGGTTTAAGTTTTCACTGTAAATATATGCACTAAAGTATCTTCAATTTATATTAACCCTTGTTGTTCGTTACTAGTTGACTGGGACTTAAAGTGAGCTGAGTTATTTTGTGTTTCTTTATGTTACGGCGTAAAAAACCAAGGCCAGGTCGTAACATAAACAGGCTACTCTATCCGTGATTTTTACCTTAGCAAGAAACACACATATTTTGCCTGTGCACCTGTACCTAACATAGCTATAAAAAATAGTTCACAATCAAATAGGTTTCTATAAAAAAAATTTAACTTAACATCTTTACATTATTATGCATATCAAGAACTCAATGTACAGTATAGCCACCATTCAAGCATAAGAAGATTGATAAGAAAGAAGCAAGATTTATATAACATATGAATAGTAAACTTATGCTTCGGTAGACCACTAGACTTTATTATTATTACCTTCCCTTTGATAAGCACGAAAGTTCAGAGAATGTTGGGTTCATATCTTCAGACTGACTATTTATATCGCTTCTCCAGTGACGTGCTTGAGTGAATATGAGAGAGAGAGAGAGAGAGAGAGGAGAGAGAGAGAGAGAGAGAGAGAGAGAGAGAGAGAGAGAGAGAGAGAGAGGAGAGAGAGAGAGAGAGAGAGAGAGAGAGAGAGAGAGAAAGAGAATAAGGATGAAGAGGCAGACGAGTATGAGAAGAGCTGCAGAGAGCGAGGACTGAGGTAGTCATAGTTAGGAGAGAGAGAGAGAGAGAGAGAGAGAGAGAGAGGAGAGAGAGAGAGAGAGAGAGAGAGAGAGAGAGAAGAGGGCAGTTGACAAGAGGGAAGGGAGAGGTGGTCAGGTTCATTACCGGACACGAGTCTTTATCGTTTGTGTGAAGGTCTATTTGCTTGTTTTGTGTGTTGTGTGTGTGTGTGTGGGGGTGTTGTGTGTGTGTGTTGTGTGTGTGTGTGTGGTGTGTGTGGTGGTTGGTTGTGTGTGTGTGTGTGTTGTGTGTGTGTGTGTGTGTGTGTTTGTGTGTGTGTGTGTGTGTGTGTGTTGTGTGTTTATGGAGGGACAGTCTGTGGTCATATTGTGGACTATTTTGCTGTGAAAACTACAACTTGTGTAATCTTTAGCTATAATTCATTGGCTGTCGTAGTAACAAAGAAAGGCTTTCGTTAATTGGTGTTTATTTTCCATTGACCTTGAGTTTGCATATTGACAAATCCAATAGAGTAACTCCGGTGACTCTATCTATGTGTGTACTGTGTATGTAGTATGTGTGTGTGTGTGTGTGTGTGTGTAATCGTCACAGTCTTGTCCACGCGAGCTGGACGTGGCTCGCGATCGCCAGTTTTCTCCTCCCGGAGAGAGCTTGGAGCTCGTAGGACTGATCTATGGTTAATGTTGAAACCTCACCACCACACACTCCACATCCCCTTACTCAAGGGGGACATTAACCGCCCGAATTTGTCAGTGTAAAATCTTGGGGAGCGTACGGGCATTCGAACCGGCTAACCACAGAATGGCACGCCAATGTCCTATCATCTGGACCAGACTTGACTTGGAGTAATTACATTGGTTTGGGTCAATTACAATTACAATTACGACGACTTATCCAACTACTCAATTACAATTACAATTACAATTACGACGACTTATCCAACTACTCAATTACAATTACAATTACAAGGAATGGAAAAAATGTTAATTATAATTACAATTACTCAATTTTAATATTTCTAAATTACAATTACAATTACAGCAAAGCTAGTGTTCAATTACATATTTCAATTACATTTTTCATAGTATTAACTGAACTAATTGTTGATAAAAAAAAATAAAAAATAAATATATATATATATAGGTTCAAAAAATTGCAAATATCTCGTAGGTGGTAAACGGCTTAGTCCCATGTCGATTGAATTATTTTGAAGGGGGGTTTTGGGCAAAAAAAACTTTTCAGCGTATTAGATTAATAAACTCTTCGGTAACGTATTGCCGTGTTTCACTAATTCTGTAGACTCATGTACTTATCGTTTGTGTGCGTGTGTATTTACCTAGTTGTAACATACAGGAAAAGAGCTATGCTCGTATTGTCCCGTCTCCAAATCTACTATTATCCAGCTTGCCTTTGAAGTCCTGTATACTTCTTGCATTAATCACTTTTGCATCAAGGTAAGGTTATTCCAGGCTTCTATGCTTCTATACGGGAAGCTGTATTTTTTTATGTCCCTCTTGCATGTTGTCCTTTTCAATTTCTTCTCATGACCTCTTGTACTTCTATTGTCCCACACAAACAAATCTTCTCTATCAATTGTTTCCAGACCCATTGATGTTCTATACCAGTGGTTCTTAACCTTTTCAGAGGCACTGAACCCTAACGAAAACCTCCGCAGACTAGCCGAACCCCTCAAATATGTGAAGAAAAAAAAAGGAATACAATTTTTTTGAGAAATTGCTTCAAAATTCAAGAGTACGTATAGTATTCGGAAAATAAAAATAAATTTCATTTTAATTGATACAATAATGTAAGAAAATTTGCCTCAAGTTTCAAGAGTATATTTGAATAAGAAGGAGTGAAGAACTCAGAAGCAGTGGCGTATGTAGGTCCTTGGAAATGGGGGGGAGGGCACAGATGTGAATCCAGGATTGTTTTAAGGGGGGGGAGCGAAGCAAGCCTCTACAGCTGGGGCTTTGAAGAGGGGGTCAAGCATTATTTTTGAAAATCAAGAATTTTTAGGGGCATTATGAGGCCTCAGAGAGGATATATTGCATTAATTTGATATTCAATGATAAAACAATTTTCATCCCCTTGGGACAAAAGGAGGGGGCCATAGCAGAGTGCCCCCCCCCTCCTCTCCCCCCTATATACGTCACTGCTCGGAAGGGAGAGGCGGGCGAACAAAGGATGCAATGTAATTCTGGACACCTTCATGTGGCAGATTCATAAACTAAAAAAATAATTCGGAAACAAGACCAAATAAAAGTGAGAA
>JACEEZ010010570.1:190000-200000 GCA_016584305.1 Chionoecetes opilio
CGCCCCCCTCTATCTCTTCTCTCTCTCTCTCTCTCTCTCTCCTCCTCTTCTCTCTTCTCTCTCTCTTCTCTCTCTTCTCTCTTTCTCATCTCATCTCCTTTTCTCTCTCTCTCTCTCTCTCTCTCTCCTCTCTGAGTCTCTCTCTCTCTCCTTCTCTCTCTTCTCTCTCTCTCTCTCTCTCTCTTTTCTCTCTCTCTCTCTCTTCTCTCTCTCATTCAGTATATTAACTTTAATTTTGGAAATTTTGTATGATGTAATTGTAATTGTTGTGCTTCAAAAACAGTTCAATTACAATTCAAATACAATTTACTTTATTGATTTTAAAGCTCAATTGCAATTACAATTACTTGTAAATAAAATATACAATTACAATTACCCCAAAAATGTGAAATTTAATTACATTTCAATTAAAATTCCCAATTACAATTACTCCAAGCCGGGATTGGACCCTCTTGACGGCTCTCTCTCTCTCTCTCTCTCCTCTCTCTCTCTCTCCTCTCTCTCTCTCTCTCTCTCCTCTCTCTCTCTCTCTCTCCCAGAAAGTCTTGATATACATTCCAATGCTATATATAGTCGAGTACAGGTCACGTTATGTTGTGACAGTCAGGACTCGAATAACATAAAGAGAAACATCCATCTGTGACAACCTGCATTCATGTTTCAAGGCCACAACGATATACCCGGAATTATACTGAGAGCTGCATTATTATTGTTATTGAATTAATTATTGTCATGTCACTATTCTCCGTCTCCTGACCAAGAATTGTAATTGTGATTGTATAGAGAGAGTTCCATATCCTCTGAGGGTTTTTCTTAGTCTGGTATTCAGTGTTACAATCCAGGTTTTTTGCTTCACTGTATTCTTTCTTTAGGATGCTTTTTTCTATCTACCATTTATAAAGTCAATAATATGATAATAAAAGGAACATCTGGGCAGCCTGAGCGCCACCTGTTTCCCCGCGCGGTTCAATCAAGAATGTATGGGGAGGGAAGGTGTTAGTTTTTTTTTTTCACACATCACAAAGGATTGGCCAAGGGCTAAAAAAAGTAACAAAATGCCCGTTTAGTTGCCAATCCCTATAGAGAAGACAGTAAGAGAATATAGAAATGGGGGTGGGCCAATTTAGCTCGGGAGTTGTCTTGGCACTCCTCTCTTGAAAATATTTAAGTCATAGGAAGGTGGAAAAATAGAAACAAGAAGAGAGTTCCAGAGTTTACTAGTGAAAGGGATGAAAGAGTAAAGATACTGATTAACTCTTGCATTAGTACATTAGCTTGTTAACTGCTACTATGCGGAAGTTCGTAGATGGTTTTGGTTGTAGTTATTAATATGTAATAAAAAGTGTACTTGAAACTAAAGTTTGTGTGTGGTTTTTTTTTGTTGTATGCGTGTGTGTGTGTGTGTGTGTGTGTGTGTGTGTGTGTGTGTGTGTGTGTGTGTGTGTGTGTGTGTGTGTGTGTGCGCGTGCGTGCGTGTGTATTTTTAGCCTCTTGACGTGTACCGGAAGCTCGACATCAAAGATTTCCTTTACATGGTACACAAACAAGCAAAAAAACAAGCAAGCGCCCCCTGAAAAAAATGCAATCCTCACCGATAGGTGCTACTTCACTCCACCAACGTTCCCTCCCCCACATTTTATTTTTTTCTCTCGTCGTGTGTGTGTGTGTGTGTGTGTGTGTGTGTGTGTGTGTGTGTGTGTGTGTGTGTGTGTGTGTGTGTCACTGTGTGTGTGTGTGTGTGTGTGTGTGTGTGTGTGTGTGTGTGTGTGTGTGTGTCACTGTGTGTGTGTGTGTGTGTGTGTGTGTGTGTGTGTGGTGTGTGTGTGTGTGTGTGTGTGTGTGTCACTGTGTTGTGTGTGTGTGTATAATTCATCTTAGGCATTGATTATGCGTTGGACACGCGACCGCCAGCTGCTACCCTTCCAGTAAAGCTTATAGTTTAAAAAGGCAGATCTTTGGGTGAGGAAAAATCTTTGAAAATCCCAGAGAAAATCAGGTGGAACACCTAAACCCTAACAGTGGAAAATCCCTTGAGCAGGGATTGAACGCGGGACCACAAAGTGGTGCGCCAACGCTCTTTCCACTGAGCCACACTTGCAGAGTGTGTGTGTGTGTGTGTGTGTGTGTATGTGTGTGTCTGTGTGTACATACAGAGAGAGGGGGAGATTGATTGATAGATATTCATTCATTTGGCCATTTCCTATGCCTAACAATAATCTTGTTTAACATTTTGGCATAACTTAACTCCTATGAGTTACTACATTTACATAGTTTTGAGATACATCACTTTCCAATCGTTACCTAGAATGTTTATGTGTAAAAGCCATTTATTTCCCAAACGCATTTGTCTGACATAATAATCAACTATTTGCGTGTATAACATAGTGACTTGGTCAGGAAACAGTAAGCATCACATACCAGTTGCCTTTACTGGAAAGTCAAGCAAGTAAAAGCATACAGCTCCAGTTGCGCTTCTTAATGACCTCTTTAAACTGCAGTAATAATTATAATCATACAGCCACACACCGCCTCCCGCTAATTACTCTACCGGCAACACTAACCAAACGTGAGCACCATTATCTTGTCTGACTGGCCTTGAGCGGAACAGCCTCATTAGTACTCGTGTCGCAGGTGCATATGTCGATCCAAATTATGAGGAGGCGAAGTGGATGTAGTCTAATGCTGTTCTAGTAATGTCTCGTTGGCGGCGGCAAAGTGGGCAGCCCTCCAAGGCAAGGGAAGATGGGTGGTGGTGTAGTTGGTAGGTAAGTATTTTTACCAGTGGGTCGGATACTCTGTGTGTGTGTGTGTGTGTGTTGTTTGTTTGTGTATGGGCGGGAGAATGATTTTTAGAGAGAGAGAGAGAGAGAGGAGAGAGAGAGAGAGAGAGAGAGAGAGAGAGGAGAGAGAGAGAGAGAGAGAGAGGGGAGAGAGAGAGAGAGAGAGAGACTGACAGATAAACAGACAGAGACAAGGACACGGAAGGACAATAACAGAGGGACATGTGAAAAGGGTAACAGGGAAGTAGGAGTATTGGAACATATATAATAGGAAAGTATAAGAAAAACATGAGAGAAATGAAAAATAAGAAAGATAAACTCAACCAAAAATAATCTACGAGGGTGAAGAGGAAAGACACGAGATGAAAAGAAAGACTTGATTTACTTACCTTAGTCATTTTGTAGAAGCATTTATATCGCTGGATGCAGAAAATATAATTAAACACGAAGATGGAAATAATCGTAATGTGGAAATATGTATGCAAGTAAGTAAAAATAGGAAAGGTTCAGAGACAAGATGACACGTCCTCATCCACACCAAAGGAGGGAAGGAGGGAAGCGGAAAGAGAAGGTGTATAAAGATAGGATATAGAAGTAATAGAAGTAATATAAAGGTAAAAGAAAGGACAAAAAAGAGTATATTAACCTGGACGTCATATGCTCAAATATCAAGGAAATGAGAATTGCTCTCTCTCTCTCTCTCTCTCTCTCTCTCTCTCTCTCTCTCTCTCTCTCTCTCTCTCTCTCTCTCTCTCTCTCTCTCTCTCTCTCTCTCTCTCTCTCTCTCTCTCTCTCTCTCTCTCTCTCTCTCTCTCTCTCTCTCTCTCTCTCTCTCTCTCTCTCCTCCCACTCCCCTCTCTCCTCTCTCATCCTCTCTCCTCTCCTACTCTCTCTACACTCTCTCCTCATCTCTCTCACTCTCTCTCTCTCCTCTCCCACACACACACACACACACACACACACACACACACACCACATATCACTCGTCCTTTTTTATATATGTGTGTTTGCATACAGGTAAAATAAAATGCAAGGAAGACGATAGAAAATGCGACACTTCATTTGACATCAGCGTTAGGAATTAAGTCTCTTGATATTTATGACTCTACGGAGATCTCAAGTCATTAGCAAGACCAATTACCAGTTAAAGAGGCCACCTTAGACTAAGGGAAAATTTCGACAGAATAATTTGGAAGGCAGAAATATTTAGCTGATGTAAGCCCTCAACATCCTCACTTTTTAACGTAAATATAATATGAAGAAATTGATATTGAAGCTCCATGGAATGATATTAAGAAAGAGGTAACAGTTTTACGTAAATTATTTAGATGCCAAAAGAGAATACTGATTTACCCCTTGAGGCCCAGAACGTTATTTCCATTGTAATTAGGCCACCATTAGACGATTTTTAGTGAATATAAGTAAAGTTTTATATATATATGACCTGTTTATTATCCTTGTCGACTAACAAATTTGGTATATTCAGTTACTTTTCGTAATTTTCTGGCACGACAACAGACAATTTTTTATAGCCAAAGGAAAGATCTGGGAGCGAAGGGGTTAACATGCTGTAGTACTCAGATAATGTGAAAAGTCCCAGCAAGGCGACTAGGGCAGACATAGTAGAGAAAGATGGGAACGAATTCGTTTTTTCTGAATATATTAATGGTGTAGTTAGCACAGAATGTAGTAAGATTAAGAGGGAAGAATGTAATGACAACGAGGCACTTCGTTAAATGTGGAAGGCTCACCAACAGAATTATACAAAATTGGGGGAATAGCAACGGAAACAGTGTAAAGTAACATTTAAAGTAACCTAGCAAAACATGAAGGCAAAGAAATATAGTCTTAACTTATCCGTTCAATAAGAAAAAAGAAAGATAGATGATCCGTGATAATAATGAAGAAATGCAACACACACACACACACACACGCACGCACGCACGCACGCACGCACGCACGCACGCACGCACGCACGCACGCACGCACGCACGCACGCACGCACGCACGCACGCACGCACGCACGCACGCACGCACGCACGCACGCACGCACACACACACGTTCATCAAAACTCTCCGAACTATCAAGGCCTTTAATGTGTCAACTTCGGCAACTCATTATTGGCAGCGAAGTATTGGAAGCGATAACTTGTTGGAGGTTTTTTTTTATCGTTGCAAACTTGACAAAAAAGTTATGTTTCCTATAAATGAAAGCTAAAAAATAGTCTGCATACACCGTCATTAATCAGTGACTAACCTGAAAAATTAGTGCGAGTGAATGTGTGGGTATATTATTTAAGACCTCGGTAATATAACTATTTATATTAATTTTATTTTTGCACCGCCAGTAATACAGCTTCGAAAATTTTGACTCCGTATGTATTTAACATTTAGCCTTATCTGTTCATTACGTTTCGTGGGTATCTGTATTTTAACTTGTCATATCATGTTAAAGTACAAAATTAAGTTGAATATTTACTTCAATATTTTTTTCGCATGCGAGTAGCAATGACAGATTCCACTTCCATGATGGTTGGAAGTTATATTTTTGCATTTTTACATTCCTTCCCGTACTCGGTAAAACCCGAGGTGGATATTTCAGGCTTTCCTATCGGCCAGTATCGGTAAATTGATCTGCGCTAACAGCAGGAGGTGACGCTGTTAACGTTCTCTGGAAAGCTTAAGTTGCTTAATTGATGTGTTTCGATAGCACTGCAGTTTACATTTCTCAATAGTTTAGTGGAAGCGCACATACACACACACACACACACACACATACACACACACACACACACACACACACACACACACACACACACACACACACACACACACACACACACACACACACACACACACACACACACACACACACACACACACACACACACACACACACACACACACACACACACATACTTTCATATTATATAATTTGTTGATGTCACTGTATTATTATTAACTGCTCCTGTAATATCATAATTTTCGTGAAACATTTGTACTTAAAAGAATAATAATTAATCTAATATGAAGGTTACTCTGAGTGCCTGCAAACTATGCATCACGTATGTAACGAGAGAAAGAGTGAGAGAGAGAAGAGAGAGAGAGAGAGAGAGAGAGAGAGAGAGAGAGAGAGAGAGAGAGAGAGAGAGAGAGAGAGAGAGAGAGAGAGAGAGAGAGAGAGAGAGAGATTAAGAGAAAAAAACTGGTGCAAACAAATAGTGCTGAAAAGCCACTCTAACTTTTCATATCACTCGCCGCCACATTCTTGTTCTCTTGGAAACAAGACAAACAGTATCACGTCACGAAAAAATTAAGCACAGCATTGTCTTCTGAAACGCGATGCCTTGAATGGAATGCTGAAAAATACTTTGGAGTTCCGCAAATTTACAAATTGCATTGCGTATTTTATTTCGATTTTTTTTAGTCTCATATTTGATGGAATATCGTCGTGGTCATTTTTTTTTATCACAAAACTCCAGAAGTAAAATATTTCATGATTCACAACGTGTAAAGCAACATTAGATATTTCGTTATTTGAAGTTTAGGCTACCTGTTTACTAAGATAATCTAGGTAGGGTGAATTAATAAATGAAGCTAAATTAGGTTAAGATGTCGAGATAAAGGAAAAATAGACGGATGGGTACACATACATACATACAAAATACATACATGCATAAAAAAACAAAGACTAAGAAACATAAAAAGGAAAGATATATAAGAAACGACAGATAAACAAATAAACAAAAATAGATGAGTAACAGACAAACAAACAGACAAACATGAAGAGAGACATGCACCACGTAAACACACACATGCTTATATATAGACGCAAATAAATAACACCATTTATTTAAGACAGACAAAAACCTGTTTGTACATGACTTGTCCTTTACTCGTATACTTGCCATAATTGTGAATTAGCATGTTTCGATATTCTGATCTCCGCTTGTATATCCATTAAGTGTATTATTTTTTATGGTGGCAGTGGTAGCTGTTGACTCAGTCTCTCTGTTTGAAGACAAGCTTCTCGCCCTAGCAGTGAATGATGAATATTGGGGAAAAAAAGTGTTCAAATGACTCGCATGTACAGACAATGGAGGTGGACGAACAAAGTTTGAAAAGAAGGCATGACAAATAAAAAATAAATGAAGAGACGAACAGATTGAGGAACATAAGGAAGGAATATGAGACAAACTAATCAAGAAAGAGAAACTTCTGGATGATTATGATAAGCAAATGAAGAAAGGGCTGGTACATGAACACAGAACACATGCGCGGCCCTGGCACTGTGTCTGAGTTGTCACAGGGTTGCTGGGGAGGTAACCAGCAGTCAGTGGTTCGCCCCCAGACGCGCCGCAACCACTCACCCAGTCTCTTCACACTCCCCGGTCGCGCTCACTCGCTCACTTTCTATCTCTGTTTACCTTTGAAGCGCGTGATCAAGTGACTCATGCTGTGTATCATTCACGTTGCCTGGCAGGGAGGGACCCTTAGTTGTACCAATCCTCTCGCAAATGACTTTACAACGATCGAGTGAAAACATTAAAAGCTGTAAAGTCTGGCACAGCTTGTACAACTATCTCGCATCAGCAACTGTGAACTCGTTACGCGAAGATGGAGTACTTTATAACTTGGTTCTGAGTATCATCGAGCTGTAAGTACGGAATGTTTGTGTCGATTATTTGAGAAAATATATATATATATATATATATATATATATATATATATATATATATATATATATATAATATATATAGCAAAAGGAAAGGAAAGTATAGAGGATACTTCTCACATCGCTATAGTTCGTTTTTTTTTCAATACATATTTTCCTTTTTATTTCATATTTGGAGTCTTTAAAAAAAATATATATACGAAAAGAAAGGAAGACATAAAGAATACTTCTCACTTCGCCAGTTCTCTTTTTTTTCTGACACATATTTTCATGTCATGACCTCAGCTGCTCGCGTGACGAAGACAAATGATCTCGCATAAGATAAAAGGTCTCCTCTACTCACGCCCCTTGGGAGAAATACAATCTAAAAAAAAAACACCGTTAAAAAAGAGAAAACGTGTCACCCTAAAAATATACAGCCAAGTCCCTTCTGCGTAAAAATGTTTCTTCAATTTATATTTTTTTTTATTATTATTATTATTTATTATTCTTAGACGTCGATGAAAAAACCAACGACACAGCGCGGTTAGGTTGATGCAGAGTCCTGTGTACTGTTAGTTCACGACGAATATATAGCAGGTTTGGGGAGAAACGATTGTGACGGGCAATTTTTCACGTCGCCCAGACTTTATTGAGCGCCAGAAGCCTCTTGCCCCCTACCGAGCGGCAAGAGATATGAGGGAGACTATGATTTCTATCCCACGCGAGGCCTTGTTAGCTGAGGAAACAGGAACAGCAGAGGCTAGTGATGATATTGTAATGGTTTTATTTTTATTTGAACTATCATCATTTACTTTCGCACACTGTTACAAGATCTACCAGTGATAATAATTTGCGCTGATAATAATTCTATTGAGTCTTGAAATGAATAGCTTCCTGAATACATAGAATTCCTGCTTATGTAAAGATATATACAAGACACTTCATTCGATAACAAATATAATTGTCATTACTTTACTCCTAAAAGAAGGAAATCTGATTATCATATGTCAATAAAAAGTGCGAAGAATGACTGAATTATATATTTTCTGATTTAGAATAACATTGTTAAAACGACATATGTTGAAAAAAGGGAGAATTCGGAAACGTAATTTAATATAATTTATTCGTATAATACCGCATGCATGCAAATAGAAATCATGTTAATCTGTATAATTTTTGTCGCTGCAAGTTATGAAAAGACTTTAAATGTTTTTAAACTGCATGCGTGATTTCGGTTCTTATCAGGGAAACGCACGCACACATACACACACACACACACACACACACACACACACACACACACACACACACACACACACACACACACACACACACACACACACACACACACACACACCCCACACACACACACACACCCACCCACCCACACACATATACACACACACACACCCACACACACACACACACACACACACACACACACACACACCCACACACACACACACACACACACACACACACACACACACACACACACACACACACACACACACACACACACACACACACAGAAACTGACAAGTAACCAATCACTATGCCAACCACAAACAAACATAGACAGTGGCAAACTAGACCAAACAAGTTGACAAACATGCACATAAAAACAAACAAGTGGAAACTAACCTACAAAAGCAAATAGACACTCGAACAGACGCAAAACACAGATGCAGACCGAAAAAAAACATAATCCGAACATAATCCTGTAAATTGAGAGAAAAACTATGCAGATACAAAGGATTACAGCTACACGTTCAGAAAATTTTGCAAAAGCTGAAAAGAACTGCAGGAAAGTTTATTTACAAAGGGAAAGCTACGAATAATAAAATAATATGATGTGAATATTAATAATAAAATTGATAATAAACATGACGGAGAATCAATGAGGCGATGAGAAGAATGACGGGAAGCGTGAAACTATGATAGCAAATGATAAATATTTCTGAGGTCCATGTTGTCCTTTCCATTGACGGGAAATTATTATCTTTCAACTGAGTGGAAGAAAACAAGGAAATAGAACAAATATATATAACTGAGCAGGATTGAAAGAAAACATAGACACTGTTTTCTGCTGTTTATTTCTCACATATTCATTAAAGTAATACGGATCCTTGTACAAGAATCAACCGGAAAAAGCTGCTGAAATAAAACATGATTTTTGTGACATTTTGCTTTTAATGACACTTAGAGAGAAAATAATGAAAAAAATGGATAAAGAAAAGAGTCCTCCTTTCTTTTTATAGCAGCGACATTAATCGTTGTCACAGAATTCTGAATGAAAAATTGGAACAGAGGTGATGATGAACAGAGATGAGGAAACGTTGGTTGTTGTTGTTGTTGTTGTTGTTAATTGTGCTGACTTTAGGTGTTTCGTAATTCCTTTTATTATTTATCAACTGGTTAGCTATGCAATGATCTTTTGTCTGTCTTAAATTAATGGTGTTATTTATTTGTGTCTATATATAAGCATGTGTGTGTTTACGTGGTGCATGTCTCTCTTCATGTGTGTCTGTTTGTTTGTCTGTTACTCATCTATTTTTGTTTA
>JACEEZ010010570.1:205000-207500 GCA_016584305.1 Chionoecetes opilio
CAGGGCTACTTGGCATTATTCGGCGAGGGGAGGCAAGGTGGGTAGGGATGGGTGCCGTGCGAGGCTACATCAGCTGTGTCCCTCCTTCTCCCGCCCAGATTAGCGACAGTGTTTAGTTTGAGAGAGTTAAAATCATGACTTATTTATATCAATTTGAGAGAAATAGGCTGCAGACAGTGTTGTACGCTTACGGTAATGTGAAGTATTATTCTGGATATGGGGCTGAATAATCCCCATATCCAGAACCCATATCCAGAATAATACTTCACATTACCGTAAGCGTACAACACTGTCTACAGCTTATTTCTCTCAAATTGATACTAAATAAGTCATGATTTTAACTCTCTCAAACTAAACACTGTCGCTAATCTGGGCGGGGGAAGGAGGGACACAGCTGATGTAGCCTCGCACGGCACCCATCCCTACCCACCTTGCCTCCCCCTCGCCGACATAATGCCAAGTAGCCCTTGACATTATTGCTTATGACAGCCCTGCTGTTCTCATGTACTGCTTATTTGGTAAATAACAGCCGTTTATTAATATCGATTGTGTAGTTAAAACTTATAAGATACTGTAATTGTCCATAACTAGTAGAAATTATGATTAAATAATTCATAATTTCACCGGGGGACATACGCGCGAGTGCACATCTCATACATACCTCCTGCCTCCCGCTAGCCGTGAGTTACATGACGGCCGCGGGTAATTCTTTCTCACTCCATGTCACGTAAAGGAAGCTTCAGAAAGCATATGGGTATAGAGCATTTTGTTCTTAGAATAATTCGGTCTATCTCCTGTATCAACATTTGCATAAACTCGTGTTACACCCTGTATTTATCTCTGTTTACGTGTCTCTCTGATCAGCGCGGGAAGATGAGCCTCCCTAATGCTACGTCACCGAGCCTGAGCCTGAGCGTCTGCAAACTTGAGAGCGTTTTGAAAACTCGGGGAATTTGCAGATTTTTGATTGCGGATTATTTAAAAACGGCTGACTGGATACAAAAAGTGACGACGTATTGTTGATATACTCGTTAATGGCTATACTTTGATTGCATTAAATCAGGAATGATGAAATGGTCTGGACGATTACTTTAAGTTTATCTCTGTCTGTCTGTCTGTCTGTCTGTGTGTGTCTGTCTGTGTGTGTCTGTCTGTGTTTGCTGTCTGTCTGTATGTCTGTGTGTGTGTGTCTCTCTCTCTCTCTCTCTCTCTCTCTCTCTCTCTCTCCTCATCTCTCTCTCTCTCTCTCTCTCTCCTCTCTTCTCTCTCTCTCTCTCTCTCTCTCTCTCTCTCTCTTCTTCTTCTCTCTCTCTCTCTCTCTCTCTCTCTCTCTCTCTCTCATGAAAACTTAATCGATGACACTGGTTTTTTTATTCAATGGTTTTTTTTCGTTTCTTTACCATAATCATCACAATCATTACCACCAATTATTGTTCTTTTTCTTCTTACCCTACGGCCTTTCTTCTCCTTTCCTATTCTTTCCTCCCCTTCACATACCTCCTCTTCTCGTATACACTTTTGCCTAATAAATGTGCCAATGTTAATCACTTATAAATTCCCTTCCTAATTATATCATCTCTCTCTGTTTGGATCTTTTACACCATCGCTATAATTTTAAGACTCACACAGTAATATATAATGTTTCCATCAATCTATGTATATCAATCTATAATATAATTCATGTTTCATATATCTGATTTCTCCTTTATTTTCTTCGAAGTTTGTGGTGATTGCTTTCCTCACGTTCTATTGGAAACATTGCAACATTTATCGCGAGCTGCATTTAAGAACTCCGTCCAATAACAACTCTCCAGTGTTCGAGTGTTCGTCCAGTTTCTCAAGAAGTTAACACCAAGGAAATCCTGAGGTAGAAGGCGGCATTGTTGTCAGAGCAATATCGGATTTCTCCTTTTATTACCTGTTTTTTTTGTAGACGACGACTTGTGTCTAAGAGGGTACGAAAGTGTTCCCCGGGGCTTGGCGTGAGAATTGTGGCAGGAAAAGGATAAGTGTGTGTGGGTAAGAGAGAGAGAGAGAGAGAGAGAGAGAGAGAGAGAGAGAAGAGAGAGAGAGAGAGAGAGAGAGAGAGAGTGTGACTCGTACCATTAAGAGAAGTAGTGCTTATCAGGTAACGACATCTCTCTCTCTCTCTCTCTCTCTCTCTCTCTCTCTCTCTCTCTCTCTCTCTCTCCTCTCTCTCTCTCTCTCCTCTCTCTCTCTCTCTCTCCGTCTCTCCTCCTCTCTCTCTCCTACACCACACACACACATGCACACACACGCACACACACGTCCATAGCTACAGGAATGAATAATTGTCACACTCAGCTCCTGTCGGGTTTTCGAGGTCACAAGTCCTCGGCCTACTATCCGTAACTATTATCTATACTAGGGGAACAGGGGCTATAGCTTAAAAAGGAGACAAGGCCAATTTTCTCCGCCATCTATCCAACAAGAATAATCCATATGGTTCATGATGGCATGATAGAGAGTACTTACATAA
>JACEEZ010010570.1:212500-215000 GCA_016584305.1 Chionoecetes opilio
ATCATTATCAGTATCTCTCTCTCTCTCTCTCTCTCTCTCTCTCTCTCTCTCTCTCTCTCTCTCTCTCTCTCTCTCTCTCTCTCTCTCTCTCTCTCTCTCTCTCTCTCTCTCTCTCTCTCTCTCTCT
The DNA here is from genome assembly GCA_016584305.1 of Chionoecetes opilio. Taxonomy (NCBI): domain Eukaryota; kingdom Metazoa; phylum Arthropoda; class Malacostraca; order Decapoda; family Majidae; genus Chionoecetes; species Chionoecetes opilio. The sequence continues at coordinate 212,627 of JACEEZ010010570.1, forward strand.
CTCTCTCTCTCTCTCTCTCTCTCTCTCTCTCTCTCTCTCTCTCTCTTTCGTATTGGTAGTGTGAGGCGAGAAAAGATTTGCGGACCAACCTTCAAATCCCGCCATCTGTTGACGCTTCCAGGGTATCATCGCAGGATTGAAGGGAACCCCACGGCTGCAAGGTGCATTGTCTGCTTGAGGGTGGAGCTGAGTGCGATGGATAACCTGGCTGGAGTCAAGGTGCCAAGAGAAATCTGGCCGCACGACTAATACTGCAACTCTAAACAATTATGTAATATTTGGCTCTTGTTTTAGCGTGGATACGAAATAAATATGAATCACTGGGGAACAAATTTTTGTTGAGTTAGGTCTGACAGTTGTTATTAAGTAATTTTTGGGTGCTGAATCCAAAACTGATCTCAGTTTTTCTCTATCACGTCAAGTTTTTGAACTGTAGGATTTTCGTTTTCTTAAAAAATATGAAAAATACTGTACATAACAGTAACAGTGCTTATTTTATAAAAATTTGCAAATGTTAACATACAATGAAAAATGAAAGAAATAGGCATGAATAGAATGTTTATTTAACATTATCATGTTTTTAGAAAGGATAAGGCTATAATTGTGTGCAGGTTAAGGTAAAAATTTACGTTTGTAGCTTTGCCTGGAGTGTTCAACTTGAGGACTATCGCGTTTGATGCTCCAACAATAGTCAGCCATCATATGCACATCCCATCTACTCTGGTAACGTTCTTCCATAACCTTCAAATCTTGGTGAAATCGTTCACCTTGCTCGTCGCTAGCAGCACCAAGATTTTCCGGAAAGTTGGCAAGATGGCTATGCAAAAAATGTACTTTAATACTCATGTTGCAACCAAGCGCTTTGTAGCTCTCCAATAGTTTCTGAACAATTTCTGTGTAATTACTTGCACGTGTATTTCCAAGAAAGTTCTTGACGACGTCTTTGAATGATAGCCAAGCATTCTTTTCAAGGTCTGACATGGTACCGTTGAAATGTTCATCTTTGATGAGCTGTCGAATTTGTGGACCATCAAACACACCGGCCTTGATTTTTTCAATTGACAGTCCAGGAAATGCCAAGATGATGTACTTCAAACAGTCGCCATCAGTTGACAATGATTTTACAAATTGTTTCATGAGACCTAGTTTTTAGTGCAGAGGTGGGAATATTATTTTCTTCCTGTCAACAAGTGGCTCATGTACAATGTTAGGATCTCCAGGTTTAAGATCAGATCTCGGAGGCCAATTCGTCTGAACCCAATGCTTCTCTCGAGCTCTGGTATCCCACATACAGAGAAAGCAGGGATCTTTGTGTATCCACGTTGTTGACCAAGAAGGAAGGACAACCATTTTAAGGTCAACACAGATGATCCAATTGTGTTTGTCATATTGCAATAACTCAATGACTCTCTTTACATCTCCATATTCTTCACGAAGACAGACCGAATGCCCAATAGGGACTGCGCCAAACAAATTGCCATTGTGTAGAAGGACACACTTCAAGCTCCGCTTTGAGCTATCAATAAACAATCGCCATTCATTTGGATTGTAGATTGAAAGCCCTAATTCCTTCAGTAAACCAGGAATGTTATGGCAAAACACAAAACCGCTGGCACTTCGAAAGTACTGCAGAAATGTACTTTCTCTGGTTCGAAAGTATGATACCTTCACTCCTTGTTCAAGTATGTTTTTCTCGTTCAGTCTTGATGCTAGTATTTCTGAAGCTTTTTTGGATAGGCCCAAATCACGTGCTAAATCATTCAACTCGTGCTGATCAAATCCCCTACGAACTGAATCCTCGTGAATGTCAAAATAAAAAAAAGAGGAGGAATTTTGCTTATCTGGAGGGTAAGCTGTGGAGAAAAAACTTGACGTGCTAGAAAAAAACCGACCACAGATTTGGAATTAGCATGCCAATTTTAGTCTAAATAAGCTCAAAAATCTAACTCAACATTATTTTTTTTCAAATTGTTCCCCAGTGAAATTAATCTTTTTGTTAATCTTATTTTGTTTCTAATTTTTTTTACCACGAATTCTCTTCAGTGTAAGAATTAAGCCCCTGTTCAAAACTTACATAAAACATTGCATACCATTGTTTTTCCCTTTCTTTTGTGAGTGAATGTTGTCTGAAAACGAACCTGTTAAATTATAAATTATCTGAGTTGAGAATGGATGATACAAATTCGATAAAAAAAGTTCCTTGTAATCATTGTTCCCTTAATTAATAAGACAAATACTGATAACTAGAATGCTTCAACTCAGATATAGGTCATCAAACACACTCTCTCTCTCTCTCTCTCTCTCTCTCTCTCTCTCTCTCTCTCTCTCTCTCTCTCTCTCTCTCTCTCTCTCTCTCTCTCTCTCTCTCTCTCTC
>JACEEZ010010570.1:217500-245000 GCA_016584305.1 Chionoecetes opilio
GTCCATCCATATTTCACATTATTTCTTGTTTCATTTTTTTCATAACTATTTTTCTTCCTGCTTGACCCAGCCAGCACCCAGCGAACTTTGACCTGTTTGTTCCCGTCTCCCGGACTTCGGCCTTCCCTTTTACTATCCTTCTCCCACGAGTCCTCCGGTTGGCAGCCAGGATAAAGGAGGAAAGGATAGGCAGCCGTGCGTGAGGAAGCAACAAATGGTCCCGCCAACCCAAACTCCCATCATGCCTAATCTTCCGCGAAATATTTTGTCGTATACTGATGTTGTAGGTCGTCACATTCCGCTTTCAAAACAGTATTGTGCGTGGATCTCACTTAACTACGGTACGGTGCGTCAACAGGATCAGTCAGTGTTGAAACGGTTGGTAAGAACTTAATGGATTAGCGTGGGAGTCATTAGTAATCATGAGTGTCTAATAATGTCTGGAGGCTTCGAAACTTTCAAGGAATTTAATTGTGCATTCGAGCGAGGAAAATATAATAAGGTGAGACAGGCATGAACTATATATACATTTTGGAGAACTATTAACATGGAAGATATTGAATGCTGGTGATGTGGAAAAGTGATGGCTTTTTTTCGCTTGACGTAATGACAAGCTCAGAAAACGAGGCTAAGCTGACTTTTGCTTTCAATTACTGTTAAGTTTTTTTTTCTCTCTCTCTCTCTCTCTCTCTCTCTCTCTCTCTCTCTCTCTCTCTCTCTCTCTCTCTCTCTCTCTCTCTCTCTCTCTCTCTCTCTCTCTCTCTCTCTCTCTCTCTCTCTCGCTCTCTCTCTCTCTCTCTCTCTCTCTTCCCCCTATTTAATTTCACAAAAACTAGTAAGACCTTGAGATGTAAGATAAAAATATAAAAACTCGTACCACTCCTGCTAGAAACACAAAGTGAAATATCTTCGAAAAACACTATAAAACTCCTAAGTGCTGGCCGCAAAGAAACCTTGACAACAACGACCTCTTTTGTGTCGGAAAGAAGCACCGCCATTACCATACTCTAGAAAAATACCATTAGCTGTATTTTCTTTTCATCTAATTTTCCTCTTTGCCTTGGAGCACAAAGCGTCCTCTCGTCTTTCATATAAAATGTTATCCGCTATATTTTTTATTCATATCATTTGGTAAACTTTCGATGCTCAAACTAACATTTTTTTAGTTTGGTTTTCGTTACTCTGACAGATTATTTTCGCATGTACATTTTTTATGCAAAAGTTTGGAGCCTGTTTCTTTCTGACTACTGCAACTTTGATGAGCGATACACTTTTCCTCCAGCTGTTTGGCATGATGTGTAGTGTCAAAAATGTCAAATTTCTGAAGAAGTATTGTCAAAGATGTCAGACTTCTTGCTCTTTATTTGCAGTCAATCCTTTTTACACGTATATTTACAGGTTTTAATTATTGGTAAACTTTCATACCTCACAGTGATATTTTTCTTCAAGCTGTTTGGCATGATGTGTATTATCAAAATGTCTACTTATTTAAGATGTATTGTCAGATGTCAGACTTACTGCTCTTTATTTCCAGTCAATCCTCTTTATATACGTATATTTTTAGGTTTCTTTAACTCAAGGGAGGGAGAAAGTAACCTGCCTTCGTCGCTCAAGGCCACAATGGTCAGCTGACAAGTGCCTTTTATAGCCATTCGAAGAGAGGTTTTTTTTCGTTGGAGCCTATAACGCCTATAGGCTCTTCCTTATATCTTCCTTTCTTAGTCTTTTTTTTTATTTATAGTGTTTAGTCACAACTCAGAATTCGGACGCCCCACGCTGACACTCTAACTCTTCAGCTTCTCCTTTCATACTTTACGTCTCGCTGTTTTCAAAGTTTCTGCCTCACTCGTAAGTCCTGCCGCAGAGAAACTGAATTTGAAATGTGAGGTATGTTGTCTGTCCTTTTTCTGGATGGAATTCTGCAAGTTTTCGTCCTCTTTTATTTCTGCAGATCTTTATGATTTGATTTCTGGAGATGTTTTACCCACTGGCGTAAGAAATTGAAAATCTTCTTTATCGCCACATTTTTTGGGGGGTAAAATAAAAGTGGAAATAAAAAGGTGGAAATAAAAGAGTGAAAATACTACCCCAGACGTCACGTTTTACGGTCAAATCCACTTACTCCCTCTTACCCGAGGCTCTTTTCCTCGCGAGATTTTTTCCTCAAGACCTCTGGAAACACTAATGACGCAGGACAGGACTCTCTATAGCTACTTCACCACGACCCACACTCATTTTCAAGCATTTTTATCCTTCCATTAAGTCCTTTTATAACAATGCGTGGGCCTCTTTCTTATTATTATTTCTATCTTTATCTTTTCATTATTATTCTTTTCGCGTATTTTTTCGGGACATTTTCTTTTCGCACCTCCACGCTGACACACTCTTTCCTTCCCTTTCTTACGGGACGTCCGGCTGTTTTGTTTTCAGAGCTTGTACTTTACTCCAATGTCACCGGCAGATAAATGTTTCGTAAATTTTTTGAGTTCTCCTACCAAGAACAGATTTAATGAAGTTAAGAGACTCCACTGTCAGTTACATCTTGTCTTGTTGTGTACTTGGCAATTTGTCTTTGTTTGTTCAGCTACCTATCTATCTTACTATACAGCTATTTATATTTGACCTAGCAGTGTCCATCTATCTATCTATCTATATTTATATCTTAGAAGCTTTGAAGGACTGTAATTGCGCATTCAAGGGAGGAAAATATAAAAAGCTGACTAAAAGCAAGAAATATATATACATTTTAGGGAAACTATCAACATGAAAAATTTAGTAATTACGATGCATTTATATATAATCGTAACTTAATAAAATCATACCTATTAGACACTACTACTTAAATGCATATAATCATTAACTCTTACTTACTCTGAGTAATCTGTATTAAGAGGGGGGAAATAGGGTTTGTAACTATAGTCTATTTTTTGTAATGAGGCCAAAAATCCTGCCCCCTTGCTGCTTACTGACTAATAGTTGATACCAGGAGAAGGGAATACTACGCTTCTTCTTGATTTCAGTTGTATTTTATCATAGTTAACCATAGTATCAGGTAAACATAGACATCATTATAAGCATGAGACCTTAAGATAACATGAATTTTTGCCTTGTTAAAAAAAATAGACTATACCTGCCTTTTTTTTTTACCTTTTTTAACCCTTTAACTTTTTTTCTACCTTTTTTTGGAGATTTCCAGATGTGAATGATATATTTCTTTTATACCATAAGATTTACGTTGCGCCATAACTGTAGAACATGAATCATCGCCTCCAGCCTCTGTGACGCGTGTGTCCGTATCTGAATAAAAAGATCTATCATATTTCAACGCTTCAGGCAATGTTATGATTTTTACGCAATTGTATCCTTGTTTTCTCCCCTCCCCCCCTCTCTCTCTCTCTCTCTCTCCTCTCTCTCTCTCTCTCTCTCTCTCTCTCTCTCTCTCTCTCTCTCTCTCCTCTCTCTCTCTCTCTCTCTCTCTCCCCTCTCTCTCTCTCTCTCTCTCTCTCTCTCTCTCTCTCTCTCTCCCCCCCACACACACACATATTTATATATACACGCAACAAGAAAAGGATTTGACCTTCAAACATTCTTACTTGTGTTTGTTTTCAATTCCATTTGCAATACAATTAATACTTCATGCATTTTCCGACAAGTAGTGTGTTTCTTACCAAGTATTTTTTCATCTTAGCAATAAATGTATGTATAAACTTAATTAATTACCGTGTTATTGCCTCACTGACTGAATCTTTACGCAATACACAGTTAATTAAGTGCTGCTGATATCTATAATAATATAAGCGAAAGTCTGTGTGGTGTGTGTGTGTGTGTGTGTGTGTGTGTGGTGTGTGTGTGTGTGTGTGTGTGTGTGTGGTATAGGTTCCGCCCCCCGTGGCGGAATCCCCTCATATGGCACAATTTTGGAACCGGCTTGACCAGGGGAAGGTTTTAAGCACACTTATGAGATGATCTGATCACTTTTTTTCTTCTTTTTTTTTAGTGGCCTATTAGCGAGTATTGTGAAAAAAAGTGGGTTGCGAGAATTGAGGAAACCTTGATGTAGGGTGATGGGTAATGGGTGGGGTGATGGGTAATGGGTGTGGGGTGATGGGTGAGTGAATGGGTGGGGGTGATGGGTGAGGGAATAGGTGGGGGGTGATGGGTAATGGGTGAGTGAATGGGTATGTGTTGATGGGTAATGGGTGAGTGAATGGGTGGAGGGTGATGGGTAATGGGTGAGTGAATGGGTGGAGGGTGATGGGTAATGGGTGAGTGAATGGGTGGGAGTGATGGGTGATGAGTGAGGGAATAGGTGGGGGGTGATGGGTAATGGGTGTGTGGTGATGGGTAATGGGTGAGTGAATGGGTGGGGGGTGACGGGTAATGGGTGAGTGAATGGGTGGGGGTGATGGGTAATGGGTGAGTGAATGGGTTGAATGGGTGGAGGATGATGGGTAATGGGTGAGTGAATGGGTGGGGGTGATGGGTGATGGGTGAGGGAATAGGTGGGGGGTGATGGGTAATGGGTGTGTGGTGATGGGTAATGGGTGAGTGAATGGGTGGGGGGTGATGGGTAATGAGTGAGTGAATGGGTGGGGGTGATGGGTAATGGGTGAGTGAATGGGTTGGGAGTGATATGAATGGGTTGGCGTTAATACATACATTTCTACATCCATGATTTCAGGAAAGTTAGAAGGGGCTATCTGGAGAGTCTGTGTTTGGTGGGCCGAAGGCCCACCAATAGCCCTCCTTAGGAGCTAGCCAAAAAGTCCGCCCGGAGGGCGGCTTTGCGGCTAGTTACTTACATGTATCGCTGTTTGGTAGTCCTTTATATGTCCTCTACATCCTCTACCTTAAGAATCTGTCCAGCCCTATTCAATATCATATTACATGATGACGCTGATAATGTAGTGACACTGATAATATAGTCACTTTTGACCTATGATAGACCTATTTTGACCTATTTTTAACCTATGATACTGATAATATAGTAGCTGTTAGGTAATAGTGCCGTTGTTATTGCTTTTCCAGCCGTGTGCATCCTGGTGGTACAGGTGTCCATTATGGCGGGAAAAGTCATTTTACCAACATTCATCATTGGGTTTATTGTCCTTCGTTTATCATTTATCATTGTTCTGAACGTAATAGGAAATGTTGCCCCCCCCCCTCTCTCTCTCTCTCTCTCTCTCTCTCTCTCTCTCTCTCTCTCTCTCCTCTCCTCTCTCTCTCTCTCTCTCTCTCTCTCCTCTCTCTCTCTCTCTCTCTCTCTCTCTCTCTCTCTCTCTCTCTCTCTTCTCTCTCTCTCTCTCTCTCTCTCTCTCTCTCTCTCTCTCTCTCTCTCTCTCTCTCTCTCTCTCTCTCTCTTTTTCCCAACTAAATTAAAAGTAGCAAAAGTTATACCTATACATAAATCCGGTGCAAAAGAAGATGTAAATAATTACAGACCAATATCTATTCTGCCTTCAATCAGCAAAGTATTTGAAAAAAGTAATAGCTATAAGACTTACTGGATTTTTAGAAAATTATAATTTGTTATCTGAGAGCCAATTTAGTTTCCGTAAAAATAAGACAACGGAAAAAGCAATATTAAAGTTCACAACCGAAGTGCATAAGAGTCTGGAAAACAAGTTACATGTTGTTGGAATATTTCTTGATTTGAGTAAAGCTTTTGACTCTCTTAATCATACAATATTATTGGATAAACTTGGCAATATTGGTATCAGAGGAATAACACTAGAACTGTTTTCTAGTTATTTGTCAGATAGAAAACAGGTTGTCTACTGTAATAACAATCAATCTACACTGAAAAACATTGACAGGGGAGTGCCACAAGGATACATTTTGGGACCTTTATTGTTTTTGGTTTACATTAATGATATTGCTAACACTAGTGATAAATTCAATTATGTTTTATTTGCAGACGACATCAATCTCCTCATGCCAGACAAAACATTAGACCAATTGCATGTTATTCGGTTAATACCGAACTGGAGAAAATAACGAGATGGGTTTTGGCAAATAAAGTAGCTGTTAACATAAAAAAGACTAATTATATTTTATTTCAAAGTCGTTCTATTACTAATAACTTAGAATCAATATTTTTGAGAGGGTGTGAACTACAACGAGTGTCTAGTACAAAATTCTTGGGTGTTATAATTGACGAAAATTTGAACTGGAAAAATCATATTCAGTCTGTGTGCTTAAATTTATCAAAAATGTGTGGAATCATATACAAAATTCGACACAACCTAACGATTGAGGCATTACGGAACATTTATTATTCTCTTTGCTACCCTTGCATTATATATTGTGTATCTATCTGGGGATGTACTTGGCCTACAATCATAAAAGATGTTTTTGTGTCTCAAAAGAAACTCATCAGAACAATTTGCTTTAGAGGTAAATATGATTCTACTGATATGTTATTTAATGATTTAGGGCTGCTAAAATTTGATCTCGTTAGGAAATACTTTTTGTTACTAACTATTTTTAATGATATAAATAACAGTGATCAAAACAGTAAAATATTTAGTGTTCCACCACAGTCAAGGTACAAGGGGAAATAATATTGCTCTGATTTTTCCACAAGCACGTACAACACTATATCAATGTTCTTTACACTGTGTTGGGCCACACTTTTGGAATGCAATACCTAATGATTTGAAGGCAATTACTAATGTCAATACATTCAAAGTTAAGCTTAAAAGATATTTATATAATTTTCAAAGTCAAAATAGCAGGGAATAATATATGTAAATATATTTGTGTAATAGTATTTCGTATTTTGTGATTTGTTATGGTTAGTAAATAGGGAAAATTTATTGCTTAGGTATATATCATACTGAGGAATATTTAGGATATAATTTGTTAATATATTGCCGCCCTCGATATATTTTCATAGCTGTATAAATTATTGTTCTGTCCGCTAGGGAGCAGATGCTCAGCGGACTAATGCCACTAACTGATTTTTGTAAATATGTATGAATTATGTTAACTTGTAACATTTTGGCAATAAACTCAATCAATCGATCAATCAATCAATCAATCAATCAATCAATCAATCAATCAATCAATCAATCAATCAATCAATCAATCAGTCAATCAATCAATCAATCAATCAATCAATCAATCAATCAATCAATCTCTCTCTCTCTCTCTCTCTCTCTCTCTCTCTCTCTCTCTCTCTCTCTCTCTCTCTCTCTCTCTCTCTCTCTCTCTCTCTCTCTCTCTCTCTCTCTCTCTCTCTCTCTCTCTCTCTCTCTCTCTCTCTCTCTCTCTCTCTCTCTCTCTCTCTCTCTCTCTCTCTCTCTCTGTCTCTCTCTCTCATGGTGTGAGCAGGTACAGTTTTTATTATCCTCTGTTCTTTTACCTGATCGTCAGATTTTTTTTTCCCTTAATTCTAACCCCAGCTTTATATTTTCACTTAATTTCCATTTTTATCACTTCAATTTCAGCCCATGTATGACGTCCATCCATGAGCGAGTCACCAGCTAATCTAATAAGTGCACAAAATTATTATTCATATTATTTAGTGCCATCATCATTTATAAATAAGCCATTTGACAGAAATTTGCGACGTTAATCCCACGTAATAAATTAAGTTCTTGCTTTGTGTTCTCCACCGCTTCTGGCGCAATAATTCCCTCTTGCTTTGATTGAAGTACGAGAGTTACGAGTAGAATGCACGACACTGTAGGAGTATAGTCGTCAATACTGCTTTGTCTCTCGTACTGAACATCTGAGTTTATGTCAAGGCCAAAGTCAACTTTTTACAATGAAGTCTTGCTTTCTCGTGTCTTCATACATTCCGACGCATGCATAATTTTAAAATGAAGGCATAAATCACGGAGAGGAAAGAGATTATCTGTCACCATTGTGGAGTGTTTCAATCAATCATTGGGGGCATACGCCGGGGGGCGCGTCGCCTTGCCCACCCTACGACGCCACTCCCGGGGGTCACCACGCGCGAGTTCCCATGCAGGCTCCTTTCCCATACCAAGCAGCTCTCGACAAGTGGAGTGTTTGCGTGTGGTGAATGTGTATGTGGCGTCATCCTCCTGGCTCAATCCCTAATGATAGAATATTTTGACTTCGTATGTTGGTAGGACTAGGACTTGCTTGGACATGGTTTATAATTGGTACACTCTTAGAAAAAAAGGGTAGGAAAAGGGTAGAAAAAGGGTGTTTATAGTGATGAAATACTGCTACCCTTACAAATATACCCTTTTGCAACCCTAAATATACCCTTTTCAAACCCCAAATATACCCTTTCTCATCCCTCTCGTCTAAAAAGGGTAGATAAAGGGTAGATGAAGGGTATAATCAGCAGCATCTACCCTCCAGCCTGGACATAGGGTATAAAAAGGGTACTGATGGTGCGATGTAACAATTCTACCCTTAATATACCCCTTATTTCTGAGAGTGTAGAAGAAACCTCATGTAATCCCGATAAGGCTCTGAGACCGTTGTTTACCATGGTGAAAGGCTATTTCTACTTTTTTTTTTACAATTATCATCCTCCCTTTGAACGTGATGGGCTCCAAGTCGTCCTCTGTTCACCAGCTAAAACACAACCAATATTTTTCCTCCCTGGTAACTCTGTATTCTGAGAAAAATGTGAAGTAATATAGTGTCTGTGGAACATGGTGCAAATATCGAAGTTTTGTTTTTAAGCATTAAGAATTGCTGCTATAAATATTGCCCTAACATGAATAATATTGAATAACATTAAATGTATTTTTCATAGTGTTCTTATTCATATTTTTTTTCGCTCCGTTGCACTTTAATTGCTTAAAATATACTATTCACCATTATTTTTCGCATGAATTCTTCTTTCAGAGAGAGAGAGAGAGAGAGAGAGAGAGAGAGAGAGAGAGAGAGAGAGAGAGAGGGGGGGGGGGCAGACACTTTGACTTCCCACATACTCCTGCTATTGAGCCCGCCTCCCATCTCACGGAAGTTAAGGGAGTTAGTCTTGTTTTCTCCTTCCTCACGCTGTGAAATATCTTGAAATTCTGAGGTGGTGAGAATCTTTGCCTCACTGCTACCATATATTAGAAGTGCATTAGTTACAAAGGAAGGAATTGAAGGAAGGAACTGGATTTCTTTTGGATCTGGAAATAAATATAGTGACGTGGAATAAACGATTGCGCTGCAGTCATGGTTAATTTGGTAAATAGATCAAAGTGTGCTGTATATTACCCTGATAGAATAGTAGTGAAAGTTTGTGAAGACCGACACTTCCCTTGGTAGCGGAATGTTTAGTTTATTTGATACGGTCACTAAACAGAATTCCATATTTTCCTTTTTTCTAAAACACACCTGCTTTAGGATAATACAATATCAGAATAGAAGTTAGGTGCTGGTAGGCATTATTTAAGCATTGCGCCAATCGTTATAACACCTGTGAGGGTAAACTTCCAGTATTACCAATAATTTATGTCTACCATGGAAGACTAAACAACCTTTGGAAGCCGCTAAAACAACCTTTCAAAATAGATGTGTTTGAGAACCACAAACTGATAATAATATTTTCTTTAAGCAAATCATGTAATTTTGACACACAAATAAACTACTAACACTAAGGGAACAAGTGCCGAATGTTATCATCCATGTCATTAGGAGCTTAAAGAACATTCATGGTTCCTGAAATGCTCATTACCATGTTAAAAATACGATTGAATGACCATTGTGTTGACTGTTTGTACTTCCCAAAAAGTTATTTCACGGATCGCTATTGTATGCGTGCGTGCATGTGTGTGTGTGTGTGTGTGTGTGTTTGTGTGTGGTGTGTGTGTGTGTGTGTTGTGTGTGTGTGTGTATATATATATTTGTGTGTGCTTGTGTATGGTGTGTGTGTGTGTGTGTGCGTGTTTGCGTGTGTATGCGTGTGTGTGTATATACTGTGTGTGTGTGTTTGTGTTTGTAACCTAGTAAACAGGACACGGGATGATATTATTACATTTGTTATTCAAGAAAATACATAAATTCTTGATAGACTTGAATATAGAAAACTTCAGTAAAGAAATTATGACTACACTTTTTTGGGGAAAGCAATTAATGCTGATTGTCTTTTAAATGTCAATCTATATTTGAGCTTATTAACAACAAAATAGGAGCTTCTCTTGAGCTTCATAATTGTAAAGCAATGAAGTAAGTAATCAAAGAGCACTGACCTTTTTTCTTTTATGTAATAGATGTAAATAAATAAATAAAAAAAAAAAAAAAAAAAAAAAAAAAAAAAAAAGGATTGTGTAATATGCAGCTTCCATCACTATGAAGGATATACTACTTCTTCATATTATCGTGCAATGGTATGCATCAGGAAAACAAAAAAATTAAAGTTACAGATTTTCCCCAACTTGGAAATCCCGAGAAGTTAAAAACAATCCAAAATTTAAAAACTCAACACATAGAACTTGAAAAATATGACTCGAAAAGCCGCACTCTGAGGCTATTTTTTCCGCCTAACCTCCTGGTTGTGTTGACCCCCATGTGAGGCCTAACGAGGGAACGCGAGGGATCAGCCATAAATGATAGTTATGGGGGCGTGTGTGTGTGTGTGTGTGTGTGTATGTGTGTGACTGTGTGTGACTGTGTGGTGTGTGTGTGTGTGTATGTGTGTGTGTGTGTGTGTGTGGCGGCGGTATGGCGGTCAGCAGCGGTAGATCACTATGGCTCTGAGGCATTATCCTCTAAACAAAACAAACAAGAGAAACAAGAGTGTGTGTGTGTGTGTGTCTGTGTGTGTGTGTGTGTGTGGAATGTAAATTGTGGTGGGACACGCGATGTTACGACACAGCCAGCGTTAAGGTGGACAACAGTTTATATTTTACTGTGGCTTTTATCACTATACCAATACACAGTTGTGACGTTGACGTGTATATGTTGTGTTATTTCCACGTATATTAAATTTAGTGAATATTCATTAATTGTTTTATTTTGTGTGTGTCTGTCTGTGTGTCTGTCTGTGTGTGCGTGTGTGTGTGTGTGTGTGTGTGTGTGTGTGTGTGTGTGTGTGTGTGTGTGTGTGTGTGGTGTGTGGAGGGTACAATATTGTGGATTTAATAAACCAGAAGTATTGTTTAACGTAAGAGAATATACTGTATATATTTTTATATAAATTTGATATACTATAAACAGTGTGGAATAAGTGAAACATAAGTTATCTGGCAGGCTATTAAATTTCATGCTCTAACAAGTTATTATATTTTGGAATCCTAATTTTCCATTTAAATAAAGGGTTGATATACTAGAGGCCCTATTTTGAATTTATGTAATTTATATCATGCAATTTTTGTAATGGAGGTGCCAACTTTTTATATTCCAGGACCACGTTTAGTCATAATTTGGTAAACACTAAATACAAAAACACATATTTACGTCCTGTTACCGAAGATAGGTTTTATTTATAGATATTAATTTGGTTATTTGGCACTATAGCTCATATCACTATACTTTTGACACCATATATAACTCCATAATATACCATATCACAATACTTTTGCACCATGTATCACACCATACTATACCACACTATACTTTGATAATACATTACCATACACTCTACCAAAACACGATATCAACACCCTTGTACTCGGCTGTCGTTTTAAACACTGAAAGAAAACCAACAGTCATCACAAGGCAAAACTATTGAACACACTGATGTAGCTTTGCGGGCACGGGAAGACATTACGCCTCTGACTATTCCTCCCTGACTTTGAGTATTTCATGCAACCGGGTCTCTTGCTCTGTCTCAAGGGAACGCACCTTTGATAAAAACAGAATCCAATAACAAGAGAGATATGCTAGACTGAATACTCGTATCTAAGAAGAAACTCATGTGCGATATCTGACATTTACATTTCTGTTCATTTCTTTAATTTAGTTCATTTCTGTTCCCTTGACGACGTACCTGCAGCAAAGTAGCTAAGGCAAAATATTTTAAGTTAACTGTTGGAGCGAGAAGAGCTGACACAAAAAGATCCCCTGGTATGAATAGCTGCGTCGAATTCTGATGGTGTGTGTGTGTTTGTGTGCGTGTTATTCACCCATGGTCTTGTCCACGCGAGCTGGCTTGCGATCGCCAGTTTTCACCCTCTTAGTGCGAGCTTGGAGCTTATTACCTTTATTATTACCGATTTTTGGGTCAATGCTGGGACCTCACACACCACACACCCCCATCCCCTTGCTCAAGGGGGACAGAAACCGCCCGAATTTGTCAGTGAAAAATCCCCGGGAACACGAGGATTCGAACCGCCTACAAACAGAGTGGGAGACGGGCACGTTATCAACCTGACCATTGCGCGGTGAGTGTGTGTGTGTGTGTGTTTGCAAGAGAGAGAAAGAGAGAGAGAGGGGGAGACCAACAGAGAGAAAGAGAGGGAGGGAGTCTTGAAGGGCTTATACTATATGAGTGTTTGTGCACGACTGCAATGCCAGGCGCAGTGAAGACAACATTAGGGAGTTAGGGACACCTGCGTTGGTATTGTTGTTGTTATTGTTATTGTTATTGAAGAGTCAGGAACGTAACAACGGTGTAAGAAAAAAAGTTGCGAAGATCGTAGTGTTGCCAGCTGTTTTTTGTTGTTTTTAGTGTTTGTTTTTATATTTTTTATTACAGTTTATGACAAATATCACGTAGTTTATACTGTCATCGTGAAAAAAATATATGATTCGTGATGGAAAACAACACTCTATCTATGGCGTAGGAGTAGAAGGAGGCGAAACACCCACACACACACACACCCACACACACACACACACACACACACACCCACACACACCACACAGCACACACACACACACACACACTCACACACAAACCCGGAAGAAGCAGCTTACGATGATGGCGGTGGCTGTGTATTATTGGGGCGAGAAACCGTGAACGACGAAGTGCTGAAACGTGGCGGTGGTCGTGATTAGAATGAAAGAAGACAAGCCGCTGGAAATTGGCAAGTCTTGAGTGAGAGAGATGGCTAGGGAGGAAACTTGCATTGTGAAGTGGCCGTGCGGAAGAAGCCATGCTAGAAGTTGTAAAAACAAATGGAAGTTAATGAGAGAGAGAGAGAGAGAGAGAGAGAGAGAGAGAGAGAGAGAGAGAGAGAGAGAGAGAGAGAGAGAGAGAGAGAGAGAGAGAGAGAGAGAGAGAGAGAGAGAGAGAGAGAGAGAGAGAGAGAGAGAGAGAGAGAGGATGTAAACAACCGTAAGATGAAAAGACATGAGAGAAGAAGCAACTAAGATGATATAATGAAACAAAGGAGATAGAGAGAAATGAAGCAAGGAAATATAGAAGAACTGATAATGTGATATAATAGGATAAAGGAAAGAATTAAAGAGGGAAGGGAATATAAAATATAATAGTATTCATGTATTCATCGTATTATCATCATATTCACTCAAAGTTGTGGCGGTGAATGGCGCACGTTGGCGAAAATTATACTTTAACCTGATTTAATGACGAATATCAATGTCCAATTGTATGGTGCTAATGGTGCGTATTGAGAGCGTTGGTGATGATGGTGGTGATGGTGGTGAAGAGGGTAGTGTGTTGGTGATGATGGTGATGCCAATGATGTGTTAATAGAAATGCGTATTTGTGTGTGATTGTGGTGGTGCTGGTGTTGTGGTGGTGCTGGTGTTGTGGTTGTGGTGGTGCTGGTGTTGTAGTTGTAGTGGTGCTGGTGTTGTAGTTGTGGTGGTGCTGGTGTTGTGGTTGTAGTGGTGCTGGTGTTGTAGTTGTGGTGGTGCTGGTGTTGTGGTTGTGCTGGTGTTGTGGTTGTGGTGGTGCTGGTGTTGTGGTGGTGCTGGTGTTGTGGTGGTGCTGGTGTTGTGGTTGTGGTGGTGCTGGTGTTGTGGTGGTGCTGGTATTGTGGTTGTGGTGGTGCTGGTGTTGTAGTTGTGGTGGTGCTGGTGTTGTAGTTGTGGTGGTGCTGGTGTTGTAGTTGTGGTGGTGCTGGTGTTGTAGTTGTGGTTGTGTTGTGGTTGTGGTGGTGCTGGTGTTGTAGTTGTGGTGGTGTTGTGGTTGTGGTGGTGCTGGTGTTGTGGTTGATGTTGTGTTGTAGTTGTGGTGGTGCTGGTGTTGTGGTGGTGCTGGTGTTGGTGTTGTGGTGGTGCTGGTGGTGTAGTTGATGTTGTAGTTGTGGTGGTGCTGGTGTTGTAGTTGTGCTGGTGTTGTGGTGGTGCTGGTGTTGTAGTTGTGGTTGTGGTTGTGGTGGTGCTGGTGTTGTGTTTGTGGTTGTGTTGTGGTGGTGGTGGTGCTGGTGTTGTGGTTGTGGTTGTGTTGTGGTGGTGGTGCTGGTGGTGTGTTGTGGTTGTGCTGGTGTTGTGGTTATGGTTGTGGTGGTGTTGTGGTGGTGGTGGTGCTGGTGTTGTAGTGGTGGTGGTGTTGTAGTTGGTGTTGTAGTTGGTAGTAGTAATGGTGTTGTAGTTGGTGTTGTAGTTGGTAGTAGTAATGGTGTTGTAGTTGGTGTTGTAGTTGGTAGTAGTAATGGTGTTGTAGTTGGTGTTGTAGTTGGTAGTAGTAATGGTGTTGTAGTTGGTGTTGTAGTTGGTAGTAGTAATGGTGTTGTGGTTGGTGTTGTAGTTGGTAGTAGTAATGGTGTTGTAGTTGGTGTTGTAGTTGGTAGTAGTAATGGTGTTGTGGTTGGTGTTGTAGTTGGTAGTAGTAATGGTGTTGTGGTTGGTGTTGTAGTGGTAGTAGTAATGGTGTGTAGTTGGTGTGTGTAGTTGGAGTAGTAATGGTGTGTGGTTGGTGTTGTATTGGTAGATAATTGGGTTGTAGTTGTTTTAAGTTGTATTAGTAATGGTGTTGTGTTGTGTTGTAGTTGGTAGTAGTAATGGGTGTTGTGGTAGATAATGGTGTTGTAGTTGGTGTTGTAGTTGGTATAAGTAATGGTGTTGAGTTGGTGTGTATTGGTAGTAGGGAATGGTGTTGATGGTGTTGTAGTTGGTAGTAGTATGGTGTTGTAGTGTGTGTGGAGTAGGTGAGTTGGTGTTGTAGTTGGAGAGAATGGTGTTAGTTGTGTGTGTATTGGAGTAATGGTGGTGTAGTGGTGTTGTAGTGTTAGTAGGTGTTGTAGTTGTGTTGTAGTTGGTAGTAGTAATGGTGTTGTAGTTGTGTTGTAGTTGGTGTAGTACATGGTGTTGTAGTTGGTGTTGTGTGTGGTAGTAGTATGGTGTTGTAGGTTGGTGTTGTAGTTGTAGTGTAATGGTGTTGTGTTGGTGTTGTAGTTGGTGTAGCTATGTGTGTAGTTGGTGTGTGTGTTGGTGTAGTATGTGTGTTGTGTGGTGTTGTAGTTGGTAGTAGTATGGTGTTGTAGTGGTGGTGTGTTGGTGTAGTATGGTGGTGTAGTTGGTGTTGTGGTAGTAGTATGGTGTTGTAGTTGTGGTAGTTGATAGTAATGGTGTTGTAGTTGGTGTTGTAGTTGGTAGTATAATGGTGGTGTTGGTGTTGTAGTTGGTGTAGTATGGTGTTGTAGTTGGTGTTGTGTTGTAGTAGTATGGTGTTGTAGTTGGTGTTGTGTTGTGTATGTAATGGTGTTGTAGTGGTGTTGTGTTGTAGTGAGTAATGGTGTGTAGTTGGTGGTTGTGTGGTAGTGATATGGTGTTGTAGTTGGTGTTGTAGTTGGTATAGCTAGGTGTTGTAGTTGGTGTTGTAGTGGTGTGTATGGTGGTGAGTGGTGTTGTAGTTGTAGTAGTATGGTGTTGTATTGGTGTTGTGTTGGTGTGTAATGGTGGTGTAGTTGTGTTGGTGTAGTAGTAATGGTGTTGTAGTTGGTGTTGTAGTTGGTGTGTATGGTGTTGTGGTGTGGTGTTGTAGTTGGTGTAGTATGGTGTTGTAGTTGGTGTTGAGTGGTGTGTATGGTGTTGTGGTTGTGTTGTAGTTGGAAATGGTGTGTTGGTGTTGTAGTTGGTGTGTTGTGTGTGGTTGTGTTGTGTTGTGTTGGTGTGTAGTTGGTGTTGTAGTTGGTAGTAGTAATGGTGTTGTAGTTGGTGTTGTAGTTGGTAGTAGTAATGGTGATGGTGTTGTGGTTGGTGTTGTAGTTGGTAGTAGTAATGGTGATGTTCTCTTTTCGTTTCTTTTTCTTCCGTTTTTCGTCTCATTTCTCTTCTTCCTTCCTTCTTATTGTGTACTTCTTTCTTTCTTCTTTCCTTATTTCCTTCTTCTTTCTTTCTTTCGTTTTTCTTTCCTTCTTCTTTCCTTCTTCCCTTTATAATTTTTCTTTCCTTCTGTCTTTCTTTCTGTCTTTCTTCTTCTTTCATTCCTCTTTTCATCTTCTTTCCTTTTATTCTTCTTTCCTTCTTCTTGCTTTCTACTTGATTTTTTTCCTTCGCTTTTTATCTTGACTTATGTTCTGTTTCTTGTTATCCTTGTCTTTGATGCTTGTCATTGCCTTTTTATTATGTTGGCAGTGGTTGTGGTAATCGCGTAATTGGGTAATGGTGCGGTGATAACAATGACAATGCTCATGATAGTCACGTTAAAAGTCGTGGAGGTGCCTAATTATTTATGATAACCCTGATAACTACGCTCATTAATAAGCCCACGAGATTAACCCTCGTGATGACCTCTTTAGGAAGTTTTATACCGCAACGAATGAATAGTTAATGAACCATAACTAATTAGGACAGGGAATGGATAGCTCTCATTATGTGTGAGTTCGTAAACAATCATTTTTTATCTATACTTTTACGAAAAAATATACATCATAGGAAGAAGGACGAGAAAGGTGTCCCAGTGTTGTCAGTGTAGCGAGTTAACCATTTGCCCACACACACACACACACACACACACACACACACACACACACACACACACACACACACACATATATATATACAGTTTCCGGGCCGAGTCCATTAATCCTTCACGAGGGCGTTGTTATTAGGGGTTGAAGTTGTTAGTGGTTGTAGTTTTTTTTTAATTCGTGTTCGTGGTTGTAGTATTTTTCTTCATTTATCAATTAGTCAGTAGAATATCAAGTACTATGTGGTGCAAATATACCTATTGATCATTTACAATCAACAATTATGCATATGTTCATTCCAGTTGATATAATGTTGCTGGGTTTTTTCCCGGCATTATTGGGATACTTAAGAATTGGGATAAGAAGTTAAAAGAAGAAGAAAGAGAAGAAGAACAGAAAAACTTAGAAGTGGGAACAGTTAGGAGAAGGGATAGGTGGCGAGAAATCTTCTTGCTCTTTTGTCCTGTCCTGTACATTTCTTTAGTAACCATAACTGTATTGTACTCGTAAAATTGTGTTTTTTAGCAGTTAATCTTAGTCGTCAGCCAACATTGTTTCTCATACATATTTATCTTGTGTTCCTCTTTTTTACCTGTTATCGTCACCAGGTAACTTTGAACTAAGCATCAACCTCTTAAAAGCAGGAGTATTTATTAATATCTTGTATTCTCGTTTATTCGTTCGTTCATTTATTCATTTATAGTGAGAATATATTAGAGACTGATGGTTGATCACTAACAAAGATTTGCCATGGTGTGTTCAATAGCTAATCGCCGAGTCACTAGTTGTGTGGCTGCCGAGTCGTTCATTCTGTTTAGTTTTACGTAGTTTTCAAATTCATGGTGATATTCATGCCTCATATATATTTCCTGTTTGTCGTTTTGTTTTCATTCTACTGATGTTGTTTTCATCAGTGTTCACCACAAGTTTCAAAACTATAAATATATGCGCTGGATATTAATCTGTGAAATTGTGCATGGCGACGCGGGAAAACGACTAGATTAAGTAATTTAGCCACGCCCCGCTCCATTCACTACGGGCAGCGATTGGGTATCCTCGATCTACAATCACTTTTCTACTTACACTCCACGTTCCTCAGGCCCCCGAGGAAATTGCTCTGTAGTGTCAGCCGCTATTTGTGATTTTTCAGCTCCCCTAAATAGAGGGAGATTTTGATTTTGACATAAAAATACTATATTAGCCAGTGCTGGCAGGAGAATAAATATTATATTGTTTAATTGACCTCTTTATCTCAGGTGCGATCAAATCATATTAATTGATGATATTAGTAATGGCAATTGTGTATGTAAATTAATCACCGTAAATGAGGACGCAGCCACAATGGTGGAGCCTAGACAGAATCCAGCCGTGTCCTTCCCTTCCCCTCCCCCCCTCCCCCCTCCCTCCCCTCTTATCCCCCCTTCACCCCTTCCCCCACCCCCTCCCTTCCCCCACCCCTCACCCCCTCGCCCCTCCTCTCTATTTCCTTCCCTCCAGTGTATTCTATTGTCTAAGCCAGCCATTCCCTCCTATGTTAAAAGGTCACTTTTGAAACTTGCAAATATGATATGTAGTTAATCTCTCTCTCTCTCTCTCTCTCTCTCTCTCTCTCTCTCCTCTCTCTCTCTCTCTCTCTCTCTCCTCCTCTCTCTCTTCTCTCTCTCTCCTCTCTCCTCTCTCTCTGCGTGTAGCGTCCCTGCATTCGGTCAGCGGTTCGAGTCCACCAAGTTCGTCCTGGCGTGGTGGCGCTTTGTATAGTCAATAACCTTGTAGTTGGCACTTGCAAAGTGTCTAGATAGGATCAAAGTATTCTTTCTTCTCTCTCTCTCTCTCTCTCTCTCTTCCTCTCTCTCTCTCCTCTCCTCTCTCTCTCTCTCTCTCTCTCTTCTCTCTCCTCTCTCTCTCTCTCTCTCTCTCTTCTCTCTCTCTCCTCTCTCTCTCTCTCTCTCTCTCTCTCTCTCTCATTTTGCTTTCTCTATTGCTCGTTCTGCCTCGTGATATGTACATTATTAGCTACATACTTCAGCAAACAACACCGGGTGCATGCCACGTTATTGCAACAAATGAAACCCAGAGATCTACTGGACCTTTTTTTTATTATTATTTTTTATGTAGCTATGTAAAGTTAAATTTAGGTCATGACTACCTTTGTCCACGTTATCTCTCTTCCATGACCTAAAGCTGTATTCCTATTGTCCGAGCATCCCGTAGACAAGCTGCTAACGACCGCGATAGAGGTCGTTAGTGCGTCAACAGAGGTCACTGTACTGTTCCACCTCAGGACTGTAAATTCTGGTTTATTTTATTATATCCATCTGAGGGTCAACAACACTTCATACATGGACTGCTCGTTAGTGCGAATGGCATCTTCCAAGCAGTTTAGCGGCTCAGCAAACTTATTTTTACGCGGGAAATAATCTTCATGAAATATTGAGGTTACCAGTCATCTTAGGTAAATTGAGTCTCCTTGTGCAAAGAAGGAGATGCATGACTACCCTAGCTCGCTCCTGTAAATGTGTAACCACTATGATTCTCAAACATACTAGGCTCGTTAGTAGGTCAGACTTCCTTTTCCTGAAGTCAACGACCAAACCAAGTTGAATGCACCGCTTCCCACCCCCTTCTTACTACACCCTTTTTTTTTTTGCGTCTATATTTATTCTATGTATGGCTATCTCTGAATAATAATGATCTTATACTATAATAACTAAGTGTGTGATCATACAAGAGAGTCAGAAACGTGAGAAATGGGGAGAACCAGCCTGCCCTTCCTGCTTCACACTTTTTTTTTCTATTTGC
This sequence comes from Chionoecetes opilio, assembly GCA_016584305.1. Classification (NCBI taxonomy): domain Eukaryota; kingdom Metazoa; phylum Arthropoda; class Malacostraca; order Decapoda; family Majidae; genus Chionoecetes; species Chionoecetes opilio. The sequence goes on from JACEEZ010010570.1 coordinate 237,045, forward strand.
GTGATAAGTATATGGTTCAAAGCTACCACACAATCCCTGGGAGAATCTCAAGTAATGACCACCAATTGAAACAAATGTATGGCTGAATTAACCTGAGAGACTATAAGGTGGAAGTTCAATTTACTTCTCGAGGTGTCTTGATAATATCCTGTTGAAATAGTCGAAATATAGGAAGGTGAAAATTTAGAGTAGCATTTCTTTCAAAACATAATGTTGCTCTCAATCCTCACCTTCCTACATCATCAACAGGTCAAGAGATAAAAGGAATGAAAAGAGTAAAGATTCCGTTCCTTACACGCTCCTCGGTGGAAAGATAACGCAGAGGACGTGAATCATAGACTTGCAAGAAATAGGAAACTGTATGAGTTATGAATTTTCATGATACATTTGCACTGCCTTGGAAACCTTGTCCCCTCGTCCTCGAAACCTTGTCCCCTCGTATGTTAAATAATATATATGTGTGTGAAATGCTAAAAGACTGCCGGCGTATTTCTACAGCTTGATTTATTGATAGAAGTGGCATGAAAATAATAACTTTGAAATTGGATTTGGTATAACATGTTCCTCAGTAGACATCTATTTCGTGTGCCATTGAAAAAAACCTTCAGTTTCCTTTTGTTCCTAAGAATAAGGTCTTGTTTACTAAAAGAACTTAATTTAAAAAAATGTTATGCCCACGAAAAGTGTTTCCAGTCGTTAGCAAAATTTTCTTTCATGTCAGGACACTTTTGATGATGCCTTACGTTCCTCGGACGTCCTTTACGTTTACATTTACGTTGTTTTGCCGGGGAAAATGTAAATTCCTGTAAATTCAGCTTCCCTTGTCCTTGCCTTGTCTATGAAATAACGCCACTGCCTGACACAACGAACGACTCTGGGATCGTGCGCCAGCTTGGGGATGCGAGCGCCAAGTCACGTTTGGTTCACATTTACGTTTCAAATATATTAGATTATCCATTTTATTGTGAACCCCTCTGGGCGGCCGCTTGTCAAGAGATGTGCAGTGTGCAGTGAAAGTCGACTGTTCTATCTTGCCCTCAGATAGTCTACTACCTGCTCTTGGTTTAATATTTAATAGAAATGGTTGAGAGTAGCATTCAACCAGAACCATATAGGCATTAAGTCCTCCCCTTGCAATATGTAGAGGAAGTTTGAACTAAGAAGCGGAACCTTCTCAGTTTACCGGGAGTGATGAGTCCCTCCCTCACGCCCTGCCACCAACGTCTTAATAATTTTTATATGGCCCGTCCAGACTAGGGCTCATGAGGCTGGCGGTGAGGCTGGCGGAGTTGAAAATCGAGGTTTTCAACACCGCGCGCGTCGTGCGGAGCGAATCCCAACCCTTCCCGATTCGAGGGACGTGTTGTAGTTCCCCAGTGCTGCCCCAGTGATGGTATTATCAAACTACCAGATGAATAAGATGATATTTAGGAAGACTGAACATACCATCATCTTCACGAGACATTATTGCGTGTCATGAATATAAATCAATTACAGTATACTATAGCAAGAATAAGATAATGATACCAAAGCGAAATAGTGCATAAAAAAACATTCCTCTCTCACCTTTTTTTATTCAACTCCTTGTTATTCATTTAATTTTGCTTGCATTGCATGTTTATTTACTGTCTCGGAAGCAACACACTTTTCCGATTCTGACGGTATATGATACGTCTCAATGCAAAAATATTTAGGTGGTCAAAAATTTAAATGAACATCAATCAATCTTGTGACGGAGCGTCGCCTCCCTGTCATGGCGGTGAGGCACAGTCTGGACGCGCGGGTCGTATTTCAACACATCCACCAGCCTCACCGCCAGCCGCATGACCCCTAGTGTGGACAGGCCTGCACTCCTTATATTAATTAAACGCGCTCCGTACCAGGTGGCGTCAGGTCGCAGCAGCTTCCCCTGACAGAGACACTCTACTAGCATTCCATTTGTCACCTGAACATGAAGTTTCCCCAAGACTCTCGAACCTTTTAACGTGTGAGTGTTAGACGATATTATGTCTTTTACACTTTAAATAACTCATGACACGGGTGTTATGCTTAATGCACTGCTCCTTCTTCCTTTGCATATTTTCATGTCCATCGTACTATTCCCTTCACTCATAACAAGCCGTCAGGTGGCAAGGTGGTAGAGAGTGGTTCAATGTGCAGCGTCCCTGTGCATTCGGACAGCGGTTCGAGTCCGCCTAGTTCATGCTGACTGGGCGCTTGTATAGTCAATAACCTTTAATTGGTACCTCCAAGTGTCTGAGGGGTGAAAATTTATCTTATCTTATCACTCATAAGATGTCACAGAACTCATAACCACTGTATGTATAGTTATTACCTTGAAATGCTACACGTTTAAAGGATGGATGGATGGACCCTTAAAATAAAGGAATGTCGTTTTAGGTGTAGCTTTGAATCATTACTTTATTACCACAATACCACAACTAGAATAATTTTGACAAGAGCCCACCCACGCGTGAATGATACCGGTGTTTTGTGTCGCACTGCCGCCCAACCTTTGTTTAGGGAATAAATTTAGAGTCCTCTTGTCAATAATTATCATCATCATTACCATATATATTTTGTTTCCACATCCGTGTGTAGCCTGAGTGACTGGAAACCGCAAAGAAGTAGGTGGTTTTAGTAGTAGCAAAAGTGGTGATAGTAATAGTAGAGTGGTGGTGGTGGTGGTATCCATGTGGTGGAGGGAAAATCATTAATTAGGAGAGAGAGAGAGAGAGAGAGAGAGAGAGAGAGAGAGAGAGAGAGAGAGAGAGAGAGAGAGAGAGAGAGAGAGAGAGAGAGAGAGAGAGAGAGAGAGAGTATGTTTCATATTTCCCACTCACATACACACACATACGCGCGCGCTCTTTCGAAATTTAACTAAAAAAGTAAAAAGTAAAAGCTGTCCTTTGAAAGATTATCTGCAGCTCATTGTTTTCATTATAATGTTCAAATTCATTTAAAATGTATAAATTATTTTCATATACTTTTCTTGTGCATATATGTATATGCTATAATTTTTTTAATCGCTATTTCAAGATATTGCATCGGTCATCACGGAAATACAACCTTCTCTTCATGGTAATTGAGTGTAATAAGTATCCTGTATATTTTAATTATAAACACAGGCTTTTTATTTATGAAGGATGTTAACGTCAGACTCGATGGCACTTAAGCAGAACAGGAAAATACACACGCGCGCACACACACACTAAACGTCTGATTTTATATCATGAAGATTTTAACTACAATTAAAGAACAAAAATTAATGAAACTGATGATAATAAAAAGAAGTAAAATCGAGAGGTGTTGGTGGCTGTAGTAAGACACCAACAAGATCAGCAGACATACTATGAAACATTTAAAAAAACCCAGCACAAATATGACGAGCTATAGCAGTCTTTTGAGTGCGAAACATCACTTCTACAAAGCAGAAGTCCATTAAGAATAACAACTACAGATTACAACAGAAAAAAATCGACAGAGAAGAAAATTCCCTTGTCACTCTTTGTTGAAAGAGTGATAACTTTCTTGTGAGTTAAGAGAAAGAGAAGAGAAGGAAGAAAAGAAGAGGAGGAATAGAAGGAGGAGGAAGAAAAGATCAGACAGGAGACTCAGAAACATGAGAAATCGGGGAAACCAGCCTAGAATGAAAAGAAATAAGGAAGGAAGAATAGAGGTTAAAGTGTTATATATGTTGAAGGGAAAGAAGCAAACAAAGAATGAGAAGGTGGATGAGGGCAAGAGGGCTTCCTTCCTGCTCTACTAGATTCTCCTCGTCTTTCTCTTTGTGAAAGCAAACACGCTGAAACATGCCACGGCCCTACCCTGCATGGCATCCCCAGGAGAGAGAGAGAGAGAGAGAGAGAGAGAGAGAGAGAGAGAGAGAGAGAGAGAGAGAGAGAGAGAGAGAGAGAGAGAGAGAGAGAGAGAGAGAAAATGAGTGAGAAAAAAAGGAGAGACAGTGAGAAAAAATGAGAGATTGTTGTTTTCTTATTGTTTTGTTGAGAAAAAAAGAGAATTGAGTGAGAATTCAAAAACAAAAAATCTTGAGTGAATTTTGCATAATAATACGCGTTAAGAAAAGAGGAAAAGCATTTTTATGAATATATGTTTAATGTTTAGGATTGCTTTAATGTTTCACTTTCTTCCCCAGACTTTCACTTAGGCTTACGTACACACACACACACACACACACACACACACACACACACACACACACACACACACACACACACACACACACACACACACACACACACACACACACACACACACACACACACACACACACACACACACACACACACACACACACACACACACACACACACACATACACACACACACCCACACCCACACACATACACACACACACACACACACACACACACATACACACACACACACACACACACACACACACACCCACCCACACAAACACACACCCACCCATCCACCCACACACACACACACACACAGACACACACAGAACAGGGTTGATATTTATATTGTCGGTGGTGTATTCACAATTCAGTGCACCAAATGGAAAGTAAACACTATCAAAAGACATATCACCAGATAGTAAATAGGGAAAAACACCCACTGTATAACTATTATATCATGTAAGAGAAGCTGTGCTGTCTATATGCATAGTAGATGCAGAGGAAATAAAGACGAAATAAAGAAGTCTATATTTGTTGGGCCAAAGCAAAAAAGAAAAATTTGCAAAGAAAATATATGTAAAAGAATGGAAAAAGATAAATTTGTAAACATGCAGAAAGGGAGACAACTTAAATAAGAAATGTGAGGACGACACATAAAGGAGATAGACAAGGATTAGCTTTTAGAGGAAGTGAAGTAGGTATATTCTCGGGTCGGAATGCGCTGTTAGTAGCAAGAATCTGATTTAATTAATGTTAATGGTGTTATTGGTTGTTGAGATTGTGCTTGTGGTGATGGTGGTGATGGTGGTGGTTATCATCATCTCAGGTGTGCTGATAGAAATGGCTTACCTGCGTTGTCTTTTCATTAGCCTCGATTTGTAGGTACTGGTTTTTAGTTGAACATGTTACCAAGACTTTCATTATTTAGGAACCCAAAGGAGGATTGAAAAGATACAGAAAAATAAAGAGAGAGTTAGTTTCAGCATCGATAATTATCTTTTGTCGTAATTGTCAAGGTCATTAGCGCCATACTATGAAACTATTAATTATGAAGTTACTCAGGTTCGTTGTGACAAGATTCCACGGAACATAATTACTCTGAACGATGTTAAGAGCAATTGTGAGAGAATTATCGTACAAGGGTCCAAACTTTCTCAATTACTCTGATATGATTGCCTTGCTTATGATGAAGTATAAGCATTTGAAATTGTTGTTTATTTTATATGCTCATTATTTTCTGTTTTCTCTTCTCTCTCTCTCTCTCTCTCTCTCTCTCTCTCTCTCTCTCTCTCTCTCCTCTCTCTCTCTCTCTCTCTCTCTCCTCTCTCTCTCTCTCTCTCTCTCTCTCTCTCTCTCTCTCTCTCTTCTCTTTCTCTCTCTCTCTCTCTCTCTCTCTCTCTCTCTCTCTCCTCTCTCTCTCTCCTCTCTCTCTCCTCTCTCTCCTCTCTCTCTCTCTCTCTCTCTCTGTCAACATTCCGACGTTGCACCGATATTCTCACATGGAATTCTATTCATGTCAGGAAATATTTGCAGCTGGAGTTTTTCCCGCTCAAGCCACTCAATCATCCCACTCTTTCATCCTCCTGATAACAATATTGAATTTTGAATCTCCCTCAAGAGTAATTTTTTTCTCATTGTCTTTCTGAGACTTTTTTTTTTTTTTTTTTTCAGACAGAACAGGCGCGTTTTCATAATTATTCAGAAAAAGATAACTCTTACAATATGGGTGATTTCCTTTGCCGGGTGCAGCCCTTACTTACTGTTCCCCTATTTCCAGGAACATTGTTTGCCTGACGCACAGTTTCATGCATGTATTGTCTGGTGCATATTGTTTCACTTCCACACGATGTTTTCATGCTGACATTACACATATACTTCACAGTTTGGTATAGAATATGCATTTAAGAAAGTCAACGTTTAAATTTCGCTCCCTTGAGGCCATTATGTCAACACAATAATGTCACAATGATCGCAGCCTTTAATTTTTTGGAGTCATTTAGGTTAGATGTTTCAAGCAATTTTCAGACACATTGTTTTCCTGTCTGCAGGCCTTCGTGAGTGACTAGTCGTGTTACCCCAGAGAGCTCCTCGTTCCAAGCCTTGCACAACACTTCCCTAACGATAGCCGTTGTCTTGCCACATCATGCCACGACTTATTTATCTTTGGTGACTGTTCCCTCGTGTGGCGGTGACTAAGATGCCAGCTTGCGGGGTCCTGCCTTCAAGGAATGCCGATTGCACCGATTTTTTCACTGTTGATAAGAAACCAAAAACATTTCCCTCAGATACGAAATTTCTTATTGCAATTTTAATCACTTATAACATCAATACAAAAAATCCCGCCGGTTTTTCTCGCCTTGGAAATCTGTTTTTCTTACGTTTGCTGTGTGGTTAGTCATATCGTTTTTTTGGCAGCGACCGCGGGTTTCCTCCAAATTTTTGAGAAAAGTTTCAATTCTCCACGGTTTCTTGTCATCGGCACTTTCCTTTGGTCTTAAATCATATTCCCAGCGTCGTCCTCACTCTTGTTTGAGCGTCATCCATCAGCAGTGTTCAGGATATAAGGCTCGTATAAGAAGTAACTCTGAAACTCTTGATTATGTTTAAATAGTTTAATGAAATATTGAGAAATATGCCTTAAAACTTTGATTTCTCCATTATTCAAATTAACACGAAATTCAGAAATATTTTACCTTAACAGCGTTGTTTCTTTAATATTAAACACATTTTTTTTTGTCCTAGACCAGAACTTCATCGTGATCATATCATCTCTAACCAATAGTTTCAAGGAAGTTTTTAATTTGATTTAAAAGTTTTATTATCTTGAATGTTTTTGCTGCTGATAAGTTATAAGTAAAAAGTATAAAGCAGTCACTACATTTTTTTCCCAGTATTCGTGCAGTCAGTTATATAAATTTCCTTTACCCAAAAACAAAGAGTAAATGTCTGTGACGTAAATTTTCTCATAAACTTCCTTTGCAAAACATAAATAATAGCTTACAGTTTATTGATAAAAAACTTTCACCAATCTTCTACGGCACCAACATGAAAACCAGATGATAACACATTATGCACCCCATCATGATGTTAATCGTTAAAGTGAAGCTCAACACACTCTTCAGGCGAGTGGTTCATCATGGATTGATCTCCTCGTTTAATCTGGCAAGGGACGCGAGACATGGGAAAGGTCTACTAGTATCTATCCTAAGCTGGATCTATCGGGACTGCTCGATGCTACCTGAGTATGTAAGGACGTCGTCATGCATGTCATGAGAGTACAAAATACCACACCATCACACCCAGCCCGTGTGCATCAGCCAACAGCGACGTCCTTACATACTCGGTTAGGCATCGAGCAGCTCCCAAGAATCCAGCTTAAGTGAATAGACTATAGTGCATATCTACTAATACGTGTCACCTGGACTGGTTATCATGAGAGTGAAATAATGACCATCTAGTTCATCTAATGTCAATAAGTAAAAGTAGCAAAGCACATTAGCTCAGAATTAGTGTTAACATTACTAACACGTTATCAGTGTATACTAGACGCGCTAGTTTCGGCTAGAGGCTAATGGTCTGCAATAACCTAATAACTAATCTTTACTAACCAGACAAACAAAGGTTCAGTGGAAGGATGGTTTTGATGTGTTATGTCTTTCCAAGTGACGACAGGAACGAGACCATGGAGCTATAAAGGGCTTATAGCTCGAGGGGCGAGACCATGACAGGACACAGACTCAAGGTTAAGAGCCCCGAGGGATTAGTGTTTTCCATTAGATATTTATGAGAG
>JACEEZ010010570.1:247500-265000 GCA_016584305.1 Chionoecetes opilio
TCTCTCTCTCTCTCTCTCTCTCTCTCTCTCTCTCTCTCTCTCTCTCTCTCTCTCTCCCCCATGCCTTGTCATTCCTGCCAGCTTCGAGCTTCCATGTCATTTATCATATCCATTATATGACGCCAATTGTTTCACGACGCTGACTGGAAAAATGTGTGTGTGTGTGTGTGTGTGTGTGTGTGTGTGTGTGTGTGTGTGTGTGTGTGTGTGTGTGTGTGTGTGTGTGTGTGTGTGTGTGTGTGTGTGTGTGTGTGTGTGTGTGTTTGTGACCGTCAGAAACTTTTCGAGGCAAAAGTGTTACAATCGACTAAAAGAGGAAAATTAAAAGTATATATAAACGTACATAAAAGTGATTTATTCTCAAAAAAGTTTATTTCATCAGAAACGATTTTTGTGTCACCTCACTGCGACGCAAATGTTGGTTCGTAAGCGTTAAGAGCAAAATGTCCTACACATCCATGTTCGCGCAATACAGTCTCCAAATACCTTTATTTTGTATTTACATTTGTGCTTATAGCGCCTGTAGGCAGTGGTGACCCAGGGCTCGGATGGTAGGCCCTGGAGGTTCACTTGAGGGCTGTGATGGTTGGTCCTCGCCCGTGGTGGCGCAGGCAGGATTTTTTTAGTGACGCCTGTGATTAGAGGCTCATGCCGCCTCCTGTGTCCTCCGATGCACTCGCAATCGAAGGTAAGTTAATGGGCAGGGCATGTGGGTGTTCTTAGGCCACTCGATGGTGCAGAAAGGTTATTGAATTGATACACGTATTGATACATCATTCACAAACTGTTATTGAAGGTTACAATAATTGGTTTTCGTTGGGGATCGAACTCGGGTCACTGAGAACGCCAGTTGGAGACGCTACCCAATCTGCTACTGCCTCCCCATATACCTGAATATATTCTCTCTCTTCTTTCTTTCTCTCCCCTCCCGTCACCTCATATTTCCATGACTGGCACTAACTCTACAGGGTATAATAATGTCAATCATCTTCTCTTCTTTCCTCTCGTAAATCATCACCCTGCTTTTCCCAGCATTCAATCTCATCTTTCTTATCTTACACTCACTGTGAAATTCATCCACCACCATTCGGAGCTCCTCTTTCACATTCTTCAAGTAACACAATAATATATACAAACAGACATGCATATAACCAATGACATAAAGCAATGTACTCCATTCATTCTCAACCTTCAAGCTCAACTTCCCACTTGCACTTATTTTTTTACATCCGTCAATGAAAATACCAAACAATCATGGAAAGATCACACACACCTGTTTCACTCCCACCACTATATCAAAACTCACAATTTGATCTCCCTCTACTCTCACACATGCATCTGCTCTCTTATGCTTTAATTACTTCCAAAAGATACCCGCCTATACCATGAATGTTCAATACGTTCTAAAGGGCTTTCAGAGTACGAGATTTCGGAAAGTTGTTGGGTCAATTTAGTTCGGGAGGTGTCTTGATACTCCTCCTCTCAAAGTCATTTGATTGAAGGTGCTGAACTTGAACACTAGACACTTTGACACTTGAACTTGAGTAGCTTCACGAACTACGCATCCTCATACTCTCTCTCTCTCTCTCTCTCTCTCTCTCTCTCTCTCTCTCTCTCTCTCTCTCTCTCTCTCTCTCTCTCTCTCTCTCCTGACGTAGCAGCTCGTACTCTGCTCGTAGACTCAATCCAATCCACTTTTATGAGGGAGAAAGAATGTGAAGAAAATAGGAGACGACGTGTGGACAGTTGTTTACGCCAGAAAGTAGCCCAAGATAAGAAAAACGCGGACTCAACCTTTATATCCACTTTCTATCAAGAACTTATAGTAAAGAACTTGTACAGCTTTAAATAGGACAGAAAAACAAATACCAAACAGCACCTTAATTTGATGATATTCTTATAATATCTTACGTTTGCTCGAGTCATCAATATTACCTGATTTAAGTGGGTTAGTAATGTTTTGCAATTAGATGTGTGTTCAAATAATCTACCAGTCTAGGTATTATTAGTATTTATTTCTATTTATTATTAGGTATTACTAGGTACTATTAATCCAACCTTGTATTTTATTACTCTCTCTCTCTCTCTCTCTCTCTCTCTCTCTCTCTCTCTCTCTCTCTCTCTCTCTCTCTCTCTCTCTCTCTCTCTCTCTCTCTCTCTCTCTCTCTCTCTCTCTCTCTCTAACATCGTGAGGGCTGTGTCCAAAATCATTACAGTAACCTTATGTGGCAGTGACAGTGATGGAGTGGCAATGTTTGCACCAGCAGCGTGAATAGAATGATGTCTCCTACTCTTCCTTTCTATTTTCTCATTTTCTCTCTCTCTCTCTCTCTCTCTCTCTCTCCTCATCTCTTCTCCTCATTCGTACTCTCTCTCCTCCCTCTCTCTCTCGATCTTCTTCCTCTCAGCTCTCATCTTCTCTCTCTCTCTCTCCTTTTACTCTCTCTCTCTCTCTCCTCTCTCTCTCTCTCCTTCTCTCTCTCTCTCTCTCTCTCTCTCTCTCTCTCTCTCTCTCTCTCTCTCTCTCTCTCTCTCTCTCTCTCTCTCTCTCTCTCTCTCTCTCTCTCTCTCTCTCTCTCTCTCTCTCTTCCTCTCTCTCTCTCTCTCTCTCTCTCTCTCTCTCTCTCTCTCTCTCTCTCTCTCTCTCTCTCTCTCTCTCTCTCTCTCTCTCTCTCTCTCTCTCTCTCATTCGTTACCTACTTATTTGAACTGTGTGACTTTATTTTACTTAGTCACAATATTATATCCATGGCTAGTAATACTAATCCCGAACTAAATTGGCCTACCCCTCTGTTTTTATTTTATTCTCTTACTGTCTTCTTTATAGGGACTAGCAACTCAGCGGGCTTTGTGTTACCCATTTTTGTTGTGCCCTTGGCCAGTTCCTAGTGATGTAAAAAAAAAAAAAAATAAAAAATAAAAATTGTGTGGCAGAAACTCGTAACAAGGCTTTCCAGTGGGTATAAGTCCTAACAGTAATATTGAGTTAGGTGAGGACATTGATGTGACTAATTTCATATAACTCATCCACTAGATATTATGTATATACCTGTTTGTTCTTTTACATTTTTTTTCAACCAACTATTTTAGGATTTGTGTGTGCTTGGATGTGTGTGTTAGTCTGTGTGTGTGTGTGTGAGTGCGTGTGTGAGTGCCTGTGTCCGTTCAAGTGATTAAAAAAATTTTCTCAAAGTAAGCAAAACGTTTCTATGAGATCCTATTATGATTTTTGCTATAAAGAAATACCAATCAAATGAGGAAGGTTTGATATTTTTCACACATTCTCGACAGAATTTCTCCAATCAAGTGCCGATGAAACCTCTGCATTCTTCCTGACTTCACTTGTGGCTCAGATTTCTGTCTGTCGATCTAGTAAACTGTAAAAGCGAGTATTCCATCTGTCACCCGTGCTCAGAGTGTCAAAATTCCTGCACAAGCTCCCCGAGGCCTCTAAGGACAAGACTGAAATAAGGAAAAATTGGTTCACAAATAGGGTGGTAAATGATTGGAATGGACTCAGTCGTTAGGTAGTTAGTGCGGAGTCAATAGGGAGCTTTAAAAGGAGGCTAGGCAATTTAACGGATGGGGATTAAAGGTGGATGTAGTGGTGTTAAGTAACAGGAACTACCACGTGTAGGTCTCTCGGCCTCTTATAGCTTCCTTATTTTCTTATGTTCTTATGACTGTTTTGGAAAGTCATGTTGTACAGCAGCGTGAAAATAGTTTTTTGGGGACGTTAAAGCTACTGAGGAATGAGATCTGCGAGGAGGCAGCAGCCCTAACTCTCCCGTCGCGCCCCATCACTCCCTCGGCTCATTTGAATGCATACTGAATGGCAGAGAGACGCTTTAGTGACGCCGATCAATTACCTTGTGAGTCAGTGCTAGTGAGAATTAATGTTAGGCGCTGCATTGGATGTCGCCCTTTGTTTCGGGACAAGGGTCGGACAGGATTGGTACAAGCTGAGTGGCGGGTGACGTACAGAGATTAATTTTCTATGGCCCAGCAATGTTAATTACGGATGCACGTGGCGTCACAGCAGTCAGTGGCGCCGAGTTCCATACATGTCTCCAACGTGTAACCGCGCCACGTTGATGTATTATTTAAATCGACAAAATATAGGAAGACTCAGCTTCTCGTTAGATTTTTGCAATTATATCAATTTTTTTAAGATTTGTTATCTGTCATTCGGGAAGACAAACTAAGGAAAGATTAGTCATATGTTATAAAGATGTATTTTCTCCTACAGTCTTCTTTATAGGGACTGGCAATTAAAGGGCCTTATGTAACTTCTTCTGTTTCCCCCTTGGCCAGTCCTTTGTGATGTAAAAAAAAATCAGACCTGAAGATGAATGACGTTCAAGGAAAGTCATTTACCATGCTGAGGAAGAAAATATCGTTTTTTTGTGAGTGCCTGTGACTTTGGAGAGTTTCTCATTTTATTGTATCACCTTTGTGGAAAAAAACGAATAAAAAGCAGACAACCACTTTTTTATACCGAATTCTGCATGCAAATTATGAAACTCTTTTTATTTCTTGTGACATTTACATTCGAGAAAAATAATTACGATACCAAGAAGAAGACATCAAAAGAAAGACAGCAGAAAATCCCTTCGTGAGAAATGAACTTCCTGTGCAAGAAGCATATTAAGAGGAATTGCTTTATGTGTGTTTGTGTGTGTGTGTGTGTGTGTGTGTGTGTGTGTGTGTGTGTGTGTGTGTGTGTGTGTGGTATGTGTGTGTTGTGTGCGTGTCTGTGTTGTGTGTGTGTGTGTGTTGTGCGCGTGTGTGTGTTGTGTGTGTGTGTGTGTGTGTGTGTGTGTGTGTGTGTGTGTGTGTGTGTGTGTGTGTGTGTGTGTGTGTGTGTGTGAAAAACTTGAAGATGAAAAATGAAGTGGTTTGTAGATGAAAAAACTTTTATAACAGAATAATGAATAACAGCATAAAGGATACAGCGAGAACCAGCAGAACAATCGATTTACTAATCAGAGAAAAATCTAAACTGCAATATCCCCCTTTATCGCCTAAACTTTTGATTTTCTAGTTTGTCCAAAGGCTGGAGAACCCGTGGGTGTGGCAGGAGGGAGAGGCGGTGGGCGGGGCTTTGTTCATTGTCAAAGTGGTAGTGTTGTTAGTGTACCTATTATCTGTTGTTGTTATGGCTGTTGTTGTTTCTCAGATGAAGAAATACAATTCCAAGAAGTTTCCTTCATGAGTTATCCTAATGTGTGTGTGAGAGAGAGAGAGAGAGAGAGAGAGAGAGAGAGAGAGAGAGAGAGAGAGAGAGAGAGAGAGAGAGAGAGAGAGAGAGAGAGAGAGAGAGAGAGAGAGAGAGAGAATTACAGACTGTTACACAATCCACCATAAATACACAAACTACAAAAGATTAGTAATACATATGGCTCGCAATACACTTCCTCTTATCTGCCGAGAGAACAAGCTGCTGCTGGAGGTGCGCGTGTTGGGCACCACCGTCGAATTCCTGGTGGACAGCGGTGCCAACGTGTCGGTGTTGCCCCTCAGCGTGGTGAAGAAGGCAGGCGCGGTGGCGCGGGTGGAGCCCTTCAAGGCCTGCCTCAACAACCCGGTAGCCCAGTACAACCCCACCATCCACGGGGTGTTGCGGGAGACCCTCCAGTGCTCCAACGGCCTGCAACTGAGGGTCAGGCTGGTGGTGATGTCCCCCGGCATCCCCATTCTGGGGCTGGAGGCCCTGGCCTCCCACAGGTGTATACTGACCTGCAGCCGCCTCAGGCCGTCCCTGATGCTGCGCGAGCTGCAGCCTGCCGTGGCCGCGCCTTTCCTCACCGGCGCCACGCACGTCACCTGCACTATCAGAGGGCATCCAGTGTCCGCCCTGCTGGACACCGGCTCCACCTGCTGCTTCATGTCGTGCAAGCAGGCCGAGGAGCTGCGGCTGAAGGTGCATCACGTGCACTCGATCAGCACCGACACCATCACGGGCACGGTGCCCATCGTGGGCTACACCAGCGGCGCCAACATCACCTTCCTGGGTATCTCAGCGACCACCGCCTTCTGCATCAATGAGATCGGTGAGAAGGTGGTGATCGGCCTCAACGTCCTCCTCGACGCCAAAACCCGCCTCTGTTTCGACGCCAAGATCTTCCACAAAGGCGTGCGCCATGGACACTAAGGAGGGAAACCGCCCCTATCTGGCTCAACCTTTCATTCACTTAAGAAGAATTATAATAAATAAACAAATGCACATCACCACCACCGTTATAACAACCACCATCACCGCCTTTATAGCACACACAATCTCATTATTTTTATTTTTCTAATCAGCTCTTGATTACAAATACCATTTTTTTTCCTATTCTCGTATTACTTTTCATTTGTAAATTAGGAAGAAAAGTACCAATTTTCGTTTTTATTATCCAATCTTCTTTCTGTTGTTTCTTCGACTTGCGGTGCTTCCTCCTTCCCATCTGTGTGTGATCCTCAAGGCGACACGCGCGACACGGCCGCCAGGTTCACCGCTGTGTCACCGACCCTTGCCAGGCAACCGAAGGGTACTCGATTGCAATGCTTGCTAGCTGTCTGAAGTGATTGAATATCGAGTCTTATGTGTGTGTCAGTGTGTGTGTGTGTGTGTCATTCACCCATGGTGCTGGACTCGTAATCGTTAGCTATCGTCATCTCAACCCTGCGCTCCCTCACAGACGGTGGCCCACACGTATTTGGCGAAAATAATGATGGCTATTCAGTAGCTGTCTTAGGATATGCCTTCAGAAATATTACTTGAGATACGGCTTTAAGTTTTCACATTTAGAGTTTCAAAATTTTACCGAAATAATTTATTGGAATATGGCAAAGTCAGGGAGTCGGTCCTCGCAACAGAAGGAGTGCCAGTCATCGTCCTCCAGGCAGGTGGGGGTGGTGGTGGTGGACGCGACCAACACCCCGTCCACCAAGACCCGTCCATCCACCTCGGTGCCACACTCCACCCTGACAGGCGGCACGGGGAAGGGAGTGGGCCTGCTGTGTATGTTTTGCTGTTCATGCCTGATCATCGTATTCCTGCTGATGGTTGGGAGATGGCATCGACTACAAGCCGTTGAGCTGTTCAATCCGATGCGCAGACCCTGAAACTAATTTTTGTATCTTGGACACTTAACTCTCCGCATATTGTCTGTTCTATATCCTTCTCAGTGGTGTGTTTTCCTTGCGCTGTCAGTGTCTGTATCGTCTCCTCTCCACATGTCTGTATCGTCAGTTTCTGTATCGTCTCCCTTCCCCACGTCTGTATCGTATGTATTGTCAGTTTCTGTATCGTTTCCCCTCCCCACGTTTGTATCGTATGTATCGTCAGTTTCTGTATCGTCTCCCCTCCCCACGTTTGTATCGTATGTATCGTCAGTTTCTGTATCGTCTCCCCTCCCCACGTCTGTATCATCTTTATCGCCAGTTTCTGTATCGTTTCCCCTCCCCACGTTTGTATCGTCAGTTTCTGTATCGTCTCCCTTCCCACGTCTGTATCGTCTGTATCGTCAGTGTCTGTATCGTTTCCCCTCCCCACGTCTGTATCGTCAGTTTCTGTATCGTCTCCCGTCTCCCTTCCCCATACAACACTCCAAGACACTTCGCGGGTTTCTCATTACCATTTGTGTGTATTGGCTGATTCGGGTACTCTTGTGTTTCTAGAAATATTATCACTGGTTCTGTTTTTCCTCATTTGTTGGCTGCTTTTTTTCCCTCGTTATTTACACGATACCGCGCCACCGTTTTATTGTGATCTGTATCTGTCGCTTTAAACATAATCGTGAGCATGTTTAAAGGTCAGATCGGTTGTCAACATTCTGCTTTGAAATCAGCACCTCATAACTCTCCCTTCCTCCCCTTCCTTGCTACCATCCCTCCTCAATGACCTTCCCCCCCTTTTCCCTCCATCCTATCTCACCTCCCCTATTCCAACACGCCAACATGTTGCCTCGTACTGAAAGCGTTCTGAAATCCATAAAGCCTTCCCATTCAATGCAAGCTCACAGTCGCCTCTGTTAGTATACGTGTATCTGTCTCTTCCTTCTTGTTTGTACACACACACACACACACACACACACACACACACACACACACACACACACACACACACACACACACACACACACACACTATTTTTAAGGTTTTTACTTCTCAATTCCTAAAAATTCTCCACGCATCAGGACTACCATCATTACGCAGTTGACCTTCATATCCGAAATTATTTTTTATTTAAATGTGTGCCGAGGATCTGGCTATCAGCGTGAAAGCAAAATATAGTGTGCCTTTTAGTTTGTGTGGGTGTGTGTGTTTTAAAAGCGTTGGCATTCACTAACAGATAGAAATATACATTAAGACCAAGATACTTGCAAAAATAATATATGTATAATGTGTCTTGTTTTGTTGTTGTTGTTTTAATAACAGGCACAAAGACATTGTTGATTCAATGTCTTATCGTAACATCGCAATTTTTACCTAGTATGCTAAAAAAAAAAAAAAAAAATCTCTCTCTCTCTCTCTCTCTCTCTCTCTCTCTCTCTCTCTCTCTCTCTCTCTCTCTCTCTCTCTCTCTCTCTCTCTCTCTCTCTCTCTCTCTCTCTCTCTCTCTCTCTCTCTCTCTCTCATATGTATATGGTTTCTTACTCCTCCTCCTTCTCCTTCTCTTCCTCCACCTTCTCCTCCATCTCGTTTTACTCCTTTCTTTATCCTCTTTTCCTCCTTCCTCTCCTGCTCCCCCGCTTCTATGTCCACATTCTCCAGGCTCACAACACATACTAACATCATCCATTTACTCTACCATAACCACCGGACTACATTTCTTCCTCCTATTTATGACCCTCAAATGACCTTAACCTAGTACGCCGTAAAGTTCACAACCTCACCACAACTTCATGATGGAGGCGTCAATAACAGTGCGATTTACAGGCCATTTAACCACCACCTCCTGGTTTTCCGAACTTCTCAAAGGCAGTGTTTTATGTTTTGTATTTCTAGTCTTTGAGTTGAGTTGGTCTTTTCTCTGCAGTTCTGTTCTTGGAAATGGTCTTCTGGCGATCTTTTTTATATAGTTATTTTTTGGGTGTATTATTGTTGCGTGTTTCTCGTGTGTAGTGGAAGTTTTTGGAAGGAAGTTGGCTGCTTTGTTGTCTAACTTATATTTTTCATTCTGTATTTGGATCATACTTTCATTTCCATCTTTCAGCAATATCTCTTTCTCTTCCTTTTTTTCTCTCTCTATCTATCTCTCTCTTCTCTCTCTCTCTTACTTTCTCCAATGACGGAGGTTTCACGCAGTCACTTTTCTCTTATTTTCATCCGCAACACACACTTATTGCCATTTCCTTCA
This sequence comes from Chionoecetes opilio, assembly GCA_016584305.1. Classification (NCBI taxonomy): domain Eukaryota; kingdom Metazoa; phylum Arthropoda; class Malacostraca; order Decapoda; family Majidae; genus Chionoecetes; species Chionoecetes opilio. The sequence goes on from JACEEZ010010570.1 coordinate 256,847, forward strand.
CGTTCTCCCCACATTTCCGCTGCCTTTTGTTTACCTTTCACTAATACAGCTATTCATGTAGATGGAAACGAGCCCTTTATGTAAAAAAGTTATCCTGGATTTCTGAGGCACAAATTGCTTTCCCAACTCAGACCTAAAGCTTCTTTGTCGTGATTCTAGTGTTATTTTGAATTTCCAACGGTGCAGTTTTATTTTACACTGAGATTATTCAGCGTTCCATAAGGTTTGCTCTTTTCCACACGGTTTTATCATTTACTTTTATGTTTTACTGTTTTTCCAACTGTATATTCATTACCTTTCGTAATGTTTTCACCCCGATCTGTCTGTCTGTCTGTCTGTCTGTCTGTCTGTCTGTTTGTTAGTGTACAGGGTTTCTCGAAAAGTTACGAATATATTTGGACCAAACTCGGTATACCAAGTCTATTTGGTATAAGGAAGAACTGTTTTAATTTTGGATGAAATCTATTGACAAGTGTAGCCATGGCAACCAATTGATGAAATATTCGGCCGGAGGTATGCGCTCATACTGAGTGCATATATATATATTATATATATATATATATATATATTATATATATATATATATATCATGAAGTTTCAGGGTGACAGAGACACTCGTATACTTGGGGTTGTTTATGCAACGTTTCGCCAAGGCACTTGGCATCATCAGGCTAAAAATAGTTAAAATTTAATATATTGTAATGCTAAAAAGCGAACATCTAAAAAATTAATTCTAAGAGACAATAAAATATTCCTATATTTTCTAAAATTACTAACTAATAAATAAAATATAATTTGTACTTAACGGACTCTGGTGTGTATGCTGTCTGAGTTGGTAGAGGACTGAATGAACACTGGTTTTGTGGGTGACATTTCAGCTTGTGTGGGGCGATCGAACCGAGAGTCGGGCAATCGAAACAGTGGTAATCATTTGAGTATATGTAGTTGTTGTGAAATGACTTGGTTATTAAGATCAGGGGACAAGTGCTTGATGTGTATAGCTTCTAATAATTTAGTGTCACTAGGGTAGTGTGCCTTGGATAGGATACTGAAGTCATTCATAGAAAAAGGGTGATCTAAATCATGTGAGTGTGAGCGGATTGCAGATTGCGAAGGTGAAGAAATGGGTCGACCAGTACGTGCAGAAACACCTTTATGCTCAGAAAGCCTAAGGGTTAGATTCCTTGTCGTCTCGCCGACGTATCTAGCGTTACAGCTAGAACATTTGAATTCATAAATTAACGCTGTAACGCTAGATACGTCGGCGAGACGACAAGGAATCTAACCCTTAGGCTTTCTGAGCATAAAGGTGTTTCTGCACGTACTGGTCGACCCATTTCTTCACCTTCGCAATCTGCAATCCGCTCACACTCACATGATTTAGATCACCCTTTTTCTATGAATGACTTCAGTATCCTATCCAAGGCACACTACCCTAGTGACACTAAATTTATTAGAAGCTATACACATCAAGCACTTGTCCCCTGATCTTAATAACCAAGTCATTTCACAACAACTACATATACTCAAATGATTACCACTGTTTCGATTGCCCGACTCTCGGTTCGATCGCCCCACACAAGCTGAAATGTCACCCACAAAACCAGTGTTCATTCAGTCCTCTACCAACTCAGACAGCATACACACCAAGGTCCGTTAAGTACAAATTATATTTTATTTATTAGTTAGTAATTTTAGAAAATATAGGAATATTTTATTGTCTCTTAGAATTAATTTTTTAGATGTTCGCTTTTTAGCATTACAATATATTAAATTTTAACTTTTTTTTAGCCTGATGATGCAAGTGCCTTGGCGAAACGTTGCATAAACAACCCCAAGTATACCGAGTGTCTCTGTCACCCTGAAACTTCATGATGAATCTACAAGAAAATCAACTATTATATATATATTTTATATATATATATATATATATATAATATATATATATATATATATTATATATATATATATATATATATATATATATTATATATATATAAAATTTATCTATTATTTATTTATTTATTTATTGTATTTATTATTTTTTTTTTTACTTTTTTATATTCGGGCGGAGGTATGCGCTCTACTGAGTGTCCCCCTAGTTCTATCATGTTTTTCCTCGTGTGCCTCCACAAACTAACGCTTCAGATGTTAACAAAATATATTTATCATGCAACTGATATCGCTCGTTGTAATTTAACTCTCTCTCTCTCTCTCTCTCTCTCTCTCTCTCTCTCTCTCTCTCTCTCTCTCTCTTTTTGTGGAATATGTATATTGTAGCAGGCTTTCTCCTCCTCCTACTACTACTACTACTACTACTACTACTACTACTACTACTGTTACTGTTACTGCTACTACCACTCTTCCATTCCCACAGCCATCCACCTCACAGCAGCTACTACCATCATCCATCTACCTGGTCACGACTCGTCCCATTCGTTACGTGACACTCGATTAACCTTTATCTGTAGCGCCGTAAAATCAGTCCACACCTATACCTATAACAGTTACTAAACTTCGATATATAGGGGTCAACAAAGTACGGTTCTCAGGCCATCATCCTGTTGAGTCGTCATTTTCCGACCTACCCAACAGTAGAGTATTGTCTGTTTTCTCCTCTTGTGTTCGAGTTCAATTGGTTTTGCTTCGCGATTCTATTGTTGTAGCTTTCTGTCGTTGTATATTGTTTCGTTTTTTTCTTGTGTGTATTTTTATTTTATGTTTTTAGTGAGTGTTTTTGTATGTATTGCTTTTCCGATTTTGTATTTCTATTCGGTTTTTTGGGTCACTTTGATTATAAGAAGCGCTTAGATGGAGGGCGTCTGGGTTTCTCTCTGGCTGTGGCATTCTTTTTTCCTCCTCCTCTAGTTATCCTATCATTCTTTCAATTTCATTCAATATGTTTTTCGGCAATCCAATCATTTTTCAGCGGTTTTTACTCTCTCTCTCTCTCTCTCTCTCTCTCTCTCTCTCTCTCTCTCTCTCTCTCTCTCTCTCTCTCTCTCTCTCTCTCTCTCTCTCTCTCTCTCTCTCTCTCTCCCCCCCCACCCCTCTTTTCTGACGTGGGTAGCACAAGTGATAACACATTTATTTTATCATTTTTATGTGCACAACCTTCGTACCTGTTGACACACACACTACAATTACAATATGTTTAGCACTACCACATCCTTTTGTTTATTTATCATTAATACAGTTTTATACGCAATGTTGGAAGCGAACACTTTTTGTACACAATGACCCTAGGCTTCTGAGGCGCAAATCTCCCAACTAAAAACTTAAGCTCCTTTGTCACGTTTCTAGTATTATTTCGCCATTGCAACGGTGCATCTATTGTTCTAAAATACGTATGTTTCAATAATATTTAGCGTCCTTTATTGTGTGTGTGTGTGTCTGTTTGTTTTTCTCAATGTGGTTTTGATTCCTATTTTTTCCTCATTTTTTCTGACTTGGTACTCACTTATTTCTTATTATTATTATTACCTTTTCTTCTTTTCCTTCAATACGGTTTAGTTGTGCTGGTTTTTTTCTATTCTTTTCTGACTTAATATTCATCATTTCATGTTTTCCCACGTGTGTCTTCCCAAGCTGACGCTGTGACGTCAGACAAATTATTTTCCACTGCAGTTGATATTCTTCGTTCCCTTCATATCCCTGTCCCTATGTGTTTGTTTATGTCAGTCTATCTCTCTTTTGATCATATATGTCTTGCTTCTCTTTCTGTCCGCAAAGAAAGCACTATAATCATATCTGTCGACTACATAACGCTTCACAAACAGGTAAAACTATTCTTATTACTTTCAGTTCACACACACACACACACACACACGCACACACACACGCACACACACACACACACACACACACACACAACACACACACACACACACAACACACACACACACGCACACACACGCACACACGCACACACACACACACGCACGCACGCACGCACGCACGCACGCACGCACGCACGCACGCACGCACGCACGCACGCACGCACGCACGCACGCACGCACGCACGCACGCACGCACGCACTTGATATGATGAGACTTCTTGGTCTTAATCACTAGTAAAAACTATGAATATAGAATTAGAAATCCCGTGATCAAGTCAAGAGCTAGATTATTTTGTAACTTTTTAATTACTGAGGTGAAGGATAGAACTCGTATCCTTGTCTTCATGTCTACTCTACTTTAACGTAACTTATGTCACCTTACCTGCTGTGCTTTTCCTTGCCTTCCTATCCTCTATTTTCCTTTCCTCACGTAAACTTTTCCCTATTTCGTTTTTTTTCTTTTTATTACGTTCCTATCCAATTATTCTGATATCCTCTCTTTTCCTTCCTTAAGTTAACGTCCTTACCTTATCTTTTGTTAATTTCCCTTTTTATTTACTTTTTCCCTCTATTATCTGTCTTGCTATTTACTACTGTCTCTCTATATTGTCCTCTTTTCTTCTTCAGTTTACCTTCTCTACCCTTATCTCTCCTTATGTTCCTTTCTCTTACCTTGTCTCTCTTCACCTTGCGACTATATTGCTTCGACTTTCCATTAACTATGGTAATATGAACAAACTTTACTAATGTTCTTTCTTGTTAGTATCCATTTTTTATTTAATGCAATATGTTTTGTGTATGATTTAGCTTTTTTTCAGCATTCATGGCCGAGACAGTCATGAATTAAACCAAAATTTTGATCGCTATGTTGTTGGGAATCAATTTTTCGTCTTTCCCACAAACTCTCAATTGATTTGTTACATATAGGATGTTCGCAAACCTTTTTTCCCCTCTTTTTGTCAATTCATTTCACTGGAATTTGTTTTCGTATGCATAGATAGACTTTGGTTTCACTCTGTCGTGTAAACTCAATATAAACATCAGACGCAGTTGAAACAAGTCTCATCAAATAGATAGATACGAATATATCTCTACATTTTTTTAGATATATTTTTAAGGCTTGGTAATATTCTTTGCGATAAAAATTGTTATTCCAAAGGAAGGAAATTGATAAAGGTGAATCAAGATATCTATTGTATTTCCAGTCTACCTTTTTTCAGGTGTAATGCAGTGCCTTTCCATTGCGACATTCCAACATTCCAGACATTCCAACAGGCATGTCGTATTTCACAATTTGCACGTAAATGAGGCCGTTGCTTGCATAAAAAAACAGACATTCCTAATTACGCACACACACACACACACACACACACACACCAACACACCACACACACAACACACACACACACACAACACACACACACACACACACACACACACACCCACCCACCCACCCACCCCACCCACACCACCCACCCACCCACCCACCCACCCACCCACCCACCCACCCACCCACCCACCCACCCACCCACCCACCCACCCACAACACACACACACACACACACACACACACACACACACACACACACACACACACACACACACACACACACACAGTTTGTCTGGTGTTTACATTCTCACCTCCAGGCAATTTCTTGGTATTTTTGTGGCCACGCCATAACTCTACTAAAGCAGTAACGCAATAACACAATTCTCCAGAGCCTGTATGACCCTCGAATGTGTGTTTGTGTTTGTATGAAGTGTGTGTGTGTGTGTGTGTGTGTGTGTGTGTGTGTGTGTGTGTGTGTGTGTGTGTGTGTGTGTGTGTGTGTGAATGTGCGTGCGTGAGAGAGAGAGAGGAGAGAGAGAGAGAGGAGAGAGAGAGAGAGAGAGAGAGAGAGAGAGAGAGAGAGAGAGAGAGAGGACGAGAGAGAGAGAGAGAGAGAGAGGAGAGGGGAGAGAGAAGAGAGAGAGAGAGAGAGAGAGAGAAAGTATACACGTGTGGTTTCATTAAGATCGTAGCTTAGATTCCCTTCCCTTAATAAATAATGTAATAAAAGTTATCCCACCTGCACTCCCTCCGTCTTGCCTCCCCATCAAGTAAGTTCAAATTATATACAAAAGAACGAGATATGCAAATGACGCAAGAAAATCCACTGTGAGTCTTATTTACCACAGACTATCACCGGATTACTGTTATTTATCCTCATGATTCGGTGGCGTCATGGCGAAAGAATATTCCCTAACATAAAGATATCCGCACTAAGGTATATATGTTCATTCATGAATTATGCTAAAAAAAGAAAAGGTGTGACCAGTGAGTTCCCCCACACAAATACGATAATATTCAAGAGTCACAAATTTTCAGTAAACTTTAAATCAAGATGAAGAGAGCCACGCCGCGCTATTGACACCAGGAATCTTGGTGTCTTGGATGAAATTGGAGTGATATTTACGGGAATTTCGCTGACAATTTTCACCACCGAGGAGCGATTTTGTGTTGACAACCCGCATCAGCTCATGACATGCTGGCTTATTTCCTGCCTTGGGTGTCGTTTATTGAGGAGTGACATGACGCGCGTGTCTGTGAGGAAAGGAAAAGAGAAAATATATGCAGAAAATTATGTGGGTGCGTACAATTTTTGTGACTTTACATAAAACTGGACTCTGATTAATATACACTAAAGAATATGATAGACTATGAGAGAGAGAGAGAGAGAGAGAGAGAGAGAGGGGAGAGAGAGAGAGAGAGAGAGAGAGAGAGAGAGAGAGAGAGAGAGAGAGAGAGAGAGAGAGAGAATAATTTTGTTCGTATTTAATTTCCGTCAAATGCAGATGAATTATGTATATGATAAAACATTTTCCATTAAGTTTCCTCACACTTTTATTCACTCTCACTCACTTACTAACTCGCTAAAAACCTTACTCGCATATATTTCAGTGATTCAAAGCTTACAGCTGACGTTTGTAAAGAGTGAGAGAGAGAGAGAGAGAGAGAGAGAGAGAGAGAGAGAGAGAGAGAGAGAGAGAGAGAGAGAGAGAGAGAGAGAGAGAGAGAGACTGACTCATAACTTGTGATTCATTAACAGGAAAAGAAAAAGTTTGTCGCAATAAGTTTCTTGGTATAAAAATAATTATTCTTGCGCACTGTCTCCTAATTGCTTTGTTAAATGACTTACTAATTCAACTAATGCAAAGGTGCGATAAAATGCATCTTATCCATTTTGATCGAGACAATTCATTGCGTTTGTCATCATTAATTCTGAGGATAACACAAACTCACCTAGCTATTTCCTTCTATTAATATACTGAACCGTCGTCTGTCTTCCATTATTTCTATACTTCTCTCTTTCTTTTTGTCTGACACATTTCCCCCTTTTGCCATTTCAATCAATTCGTTCAATCATTTCTATCAATTTGCCTCTTTCTTTTCCGAGTGTCGACGCGCACTAGCTCGAAAGCAGGACTAGAAGCCTCACTTAATAACAACTTAATCACCAACAATAACAACGTTGGTGATGCTTCATGGGTGCGAGTCATAGTGCTTCAATAACCTTGCTCTTTGCATCACAGTGTTTGTTATGGTTCGTTCCCTCGCTGTAACTACTGGTGGGTCCGGCACGCTTATTGATTGGTGGACTGGAAGGATATTTGTTTTGCTTGTATTTATATTAGTTTCCTGGTATGTATGTATTGGAAGATTAATAACGGTCAAATATGGGTTTGTTTTGGTTGTAGAGGTCCACGAGAGATTGATGTTATTAGTAGTCAATAAGTCAATCAATTTTCGTGTTTGTATGTCACTTTTCTGCGTATGTTCAACGTTTCATTTCCTTAACTACATACATAAATCGACTGTTGGTTTAGTATTGCCTACCGTAGATAACAGTGAAGTCGCCAGTTCTACGTTTCTTTGTTATTTACAGACGTGTGGTGGCGTTAATACTTACATTTGTACATCCATGATTTCAGGACAGTTAGAAGGGGCTATCTGGAAAGTCTGTGTCATTTTGTGTCTTCATCTGTGTCATATTAGGGCTATAAATGAACAAATTACAAAAATAAAACCGAGTGACGACCTCACTATACCTACTACAGTAAAGTCGCCAGCTAGTATTTTAACCCAACAGTTGAGTCGCCACTCTGGGGAATTCAGGGAAATTAGAGGTAAAGTGAAACAAGTCTCTATATATATTAGCTGCGGAAGATGCTTGGATATATAAAAATTCCTCTGCCAACGTGAAAACAAATTCTATTCAAGTTTGAAAGATCTGGCAAGTCTTGTGTCCTGCCGCCCGAAAAGCTATTGTTTACT
>JACEEZ010010570.1:270000-277500 GCA_016584305.1 Chionoecetes opilio
AGAATTCATTATTATTTAAACACACCCACAGACACACAGACACACACACACACACACACACACACACACACACACACAACACACACACACACACACACACACACACACACACACATACACACACACACACACACACACCACACACACACATTCAGTAACAATGAAAGTAATTGTGGTGCTACAATACATACTTTGAATTACGTCAATGGTATTGTACAGATTATTGGAATGATAAATATTATGGGTTTGATATCTGATGACCAATTAATCTTATAGTTGGAAGGTGGAATTGAGTTTCCCCAGCGTGTGTTCTGAGCGGAGGAGAGAGAGAGAGAGAGAGAGAGAGAGAGAGAGAGAGAGAGAGAGAGAGAGAGAGAGAGAGAGAGAGAGAGAGCGAGAGAGAGAGAGAGAGAGAGAGAGAGGTTTAATCATGAGTACAGAGATAATAGTTAAGTCTAGTACATGAGATAATGTCTTAATATGTGTGTGTGTGTGTGTGTGTGTGTGTGTGTGTGTGTGTGTGTGTGTGTGGTGTGTGTGTGTGTGTGTGTGTGTGTGTGTGTGTGTGTGTGTGTTTGATAGAGAGAGAGAGACGGTTTAATCATGTAAATAGAGACAATAATGAAGTCTGATGTATTTGCATGATGGAAATTAACGCCCTGATGGAAATTAACGCCCTTTATTAACCTTAATGCACAGAAACGAGGCAATTTTCTGAATGATGTACGTTATCAAAGTCGTATTTGGATAAGCCATGATAATATATTGAAATGATATAATTATGATGATATAAGACGTCACGGGGCGCCAGGCATAACTATTTCATTAGGGGACAAAAAATTAACCGAAGTTCGATGATGCATTTATTGAAAATCTGTCATAATACTGAACAATTGTGTGTTAATATAATGTCGAATTCAACAACCCGAAAAAATGAATCATGAAAATATGCATTCAATCGTCACTTCAGATGAAACTAATATGAAGCAATAACCAAAAATATAAAAAATAATAAATATGATATGATATGATGCAATAACCATCAATAAAAATTTTACAAAACTTTCCCCTTGATTTAATGTTATGCAATAAAGCCTGTATGGAGGTTATTTATTTTAATCCTTGATTTATTTTGGTGGTCAGGTTTTCATGCGGTATCCAAAAAACTAATCTGACAATATTGCTGACGTTTATAACAAAATATCCGCACCTCATTTTCTGAACAAAATTATATATTCAATTCTCGGCATAACTTTCTCATCAATGAAAAATATAAATTGTTCAGACATGTTATAACGTGTTAGTGGGTGTTTATTTTGGTGCAATGATATTGAAACCCGCGCAAATGTTATTTTTTCGTAATATTCATTTACCAGATTTTTTTTTAACTCCCTTGTATAAATTCAAAGAATGGTAGAAGAAAAAGACTTGATGAAGAGGAACGGCTAACAGGGAGAAAAAATTGTTTAAGGTACTTGATAAGAAAAAAAAATGCATGAAAAATAACACTTAAAGAGAGAAGAATTACAGAGATAAATCCTATGTCTAAGTAATACAAAGTGCCGCACAGTAACTGCTCTGAGTTGTTGTTTTTTCTTTATTTTTTCTTATTTTTTGAAGCCAAAGGAGACGATTAGGGCTCTTTGCCTTTCATGCTACGTAAGCCGAGGAGCTGTGACCTCAAAATCCCGGGTGACAATTCTTCATGCATGTAGATATGAATGTGGAAAAAACGTGTGTTGTGTGTGTGTGTGTACACGTTTACCCTTGCCATAAAATACCAGAAATTATCTAAGCCACACCAAACATGATAAACATGCATGAGGTATAAAAAAAAGAACTGAGAGAGGAGCATATGGAGCCATTAATTATTGATCTCAGATAAATATCACGGCGTGATGCGGATTACGGTACTGAAACGTTGTTTTAAAGTATGTGAAGGGTTGTGAAGGGGCGGGGAAGGGTGATAAATGGGAAAGAGGGGAAAGATAACAGATGCAGGCAGGGGCAATATATTTTCCCTCGCGTCATGAATTATCAGAATGATCAACTTGGTAGTAGTTGTACAGAAGAAGAGTCTCTACAGAGAGTTGTACAGAGAGTCTATATTAGTGTTGAAAAATATTTATAGGAGAAATACATAAATTTTGCTTTGGTTACGTTGACGTTGACGGAGAGTATATGAATCATAAAATAGTAAAAGTCTTGATTTATGAGGTACTGAGACAGAAGTACGATATTTGCACACGAAAAACAGAAGCGAACAAATGGTGTAAATAACTATTTGAAATGTTGACGAACGCTTAATGTGAAATGTGTATGTGTGTATGTTTGTGTGTGTGTGTGTGTGTGTGTGTGTGTGTGTGTGTGTGTGTGTGTGTGTGTGTGTGTGTGTGGTGTGTGTGTGTGTGTGCGCGCGTGCGTGAGTCAGGGGTCAGCTCATCCTTGCATGAAAAACAATCCATACCATATTTGTTCCTTGTGACCTAAGTTAAATATTCGGGCAGTAAATATCGTTTGGATCACTGGAGCATGAAGAACGCTCACACCTGCACGACTCATGATACGTGGAAAACACCTGTCTATCTTATGTGTCATTCCACAGGTGTTAAACAGGTGTTTCTTCACAGTTCCCTTGACCCACTTGGCACCTGCGCACGCCTCATGCATACTAAACATTTAGGAAAGTCTCTCTCTCTCTTCTCCTTCTCTCTCTCTCTCTCTCTCTCTCAACTCTCCTCTCTCTCTCTCTCTCTCTTCTCTCTCTTTCTCCACACCTGGTGGAGTTAGCGAGAGTAGTATAATGAATGTTTCAAGGCCAGCGCATTAACTGCAAAGTGAGGTCGGAGCGGGGGGGATTATACCTTATTCTTCCTAGGATTTACATTGACCGGACAGAACGAAAAAAAATCCTTATAGGGAACATAAGGTCAGAAAGAGTGACCAAAATGGAGACCATGATACCTGAATGGATTGAGTTTTTAAACCACATTGGAGTAAAAGAAAACATTGTATAAGATTCAAGGCAGGACAGTAAGCAAGAACGTATAAGGTGATGAGCGAGGTACAGTGAGAAATTACAGCTTAGTACTAAGCACAAGTTAGAGAATTAAAGTAGGCGAAAACGTGAGCCCTAAGGGTTCTATCACGGTATAATAAAACCAAAGGACAAAGTGGGTCCGTTATAGGTCAGAGACCGGGTTGACGGGTCTTAATACGGACGAAGATGTGTGTAAAAGTCTAAATTGATTATTTCTTAAGTTTTTTTTTACTGAACGGATACACAGCAAAATCCTGAAATGACAGATGTTCAAAGGAAGCGATGAGGAGAAACTCAAAGATATTGTGATAACTAGGGAAATGGTGGAAGAGGGTATAGATAAAATGAAGAATTTTAAATCGCCAGGACCAGATGAAGTGTATCCCAGGGTATTAAAGGAATGCAAGGAGGTTGTTAGTGAGTCGTTAGTGCACATTTTTAGGAAATCGGTTGAGATAGGCGATGTGCCATTATTGTGGAGGAAAGGAAATGTTTATCCAATATTTAAGAAGGGAGACAGAGGACTAAAGTCAAATTATCGACCCGTAAGTCTAACGTCAGTGGTAGGTAAATTATTGGAATCTATTATTGCAAAACACATTAGAGAGCACATAGATAAACATAGTTTCATCAATGATTCACAACATGGATTCACCAAGGGTAGGTCATGTCTCACCAATTTATTGAGTTTTTATAGGAAAGTTTATGAGACGGCAGATAATGATAAGGGTTATGATATAATATATCTGGACTTTAGTAAGGCATTTGACAAAGTACCACACGAGAGACTCTTAAATAAGGTTAAGGCTCATGGAATAGATGGGAAGGTTCTTCGTTGGATCAGAGCTTGGCTAAGTAATAGGCAACAAAGGGTTACAATTAATGGTTCTAAATCTGAATGGGGACTGGTGACAAGTGGAGTTCCACAAGGGTCTGTTTTGGGTCCATTACTATTTTTTATTTACATCAACGACTTGGATAGTGGGATTAGCAGTGATATCAGCAAGTTTGCTTATGACACTAAGGTAGGTAGGATTATTGGATCACAGTCTGATGTAAACATATTGCAGGGAGACTTAGATAAACTTAATGAGTGGGCAGTCAGATGGCAGATGGAATTGAATATTGATAAGGGCAGCGTTATGAATGTTGGTAGAAAGAACCCTGGTAATAGATACACCATACGCAATGTATCGCTGAAAAGATCAGAAGGTGAAAAAGATCTTGGAGTGAGGGTGAGCCCAGACCTCCGACCTAGGAAACAATGAATTGAAGCTAGAAATAGAGCTAATAGAGTGTTAGGATTCATTACCAGAAGTGTTAAAAGTAGAAGTGCGGACGTTATTCTAAAGTTTTATCTGGCTCTAGTCAGACCTCACCTAGACTATGCGGTTCAGTTTTGGTCTCCATATTACAGGATGGATATAGCCTTGTTAGAATCAGTACAGAGAAGGATGACCAAAATGATACAAGGGATGCGTGACTTTAGTTATGAGAAGAGATTGAAGTTATTAAAGTTACACTCACTCGAGAGACGCAGAGTAAGGGGCGATCTGATGGAAGTTTTTAAGTGGATAAAGGGATTTAATAAAGGAGAGGTAGGAAAAGTTCTTACGGCTTTTAACCAGGGTAGAACAAGAAGTAATGGATTCAAGCTGGAAGGGCGTAGATTTAGGAAGGAAATAGGGAAAAAATGGTTCACAAGTAAAGTGGTGAATGAGTGGAATGGTCTCAGTAGACAGGTAGTTAGTGCGGAATCATTGGGGAGCTTTAAAGAGGGGCTGGATAGGTTCATGGATGGGGATGAAAGGTGATGTAGGTAGTGTTAGGTGACAGGAACTACCACGTGTAGGCTTCGAGGCCTCTTGTAGCTTCCTTATTTTCTTCTGTTCTCTCTCTCTCTCTCTCTCTCTCTCTTCTCTCACTTCTCTCTCTCTCTCTCTCTTCTCTCTCTCTCTCTCTCTCTCTCTCTCTCTCTCCTCCTCTCTCTCATCTCCTCTCTCTCTCTCTCTCTCTCTCTCTCTCTCTCTCTCTCTCTCTCTCTCTCTCTCTCTCTCTCTCTCTCTCTCTCTCTCTCTCTCTTATTGCTTGTAAAATAATGTGTCCATTACTACGTGCGTGACAAAAATACGAAAGCGTGTCATAGAAATATTTTTATGAACACGTCAGTAAAACGTAATTGCGGTGCTTCCAAAGAGTATTTTCGATGTGTCAGTTGATTGCTTGTGGTTATTAGCGCTGTTTTTATTATTAAGATCACTAGAGGGGTGGTGAAAATAGTGTGCTGTTCTAGGTTTTAAAAGAGAGAGAGAGAGAGAGAGAGAGAGAGAGAGAAGAGAGAGAGAGAGAGAAGAGAGAGAGAGAGAGAGAGAGAGAGAGAGAGATAGAGAGAGAGAGAGAATATGGAGGAGCGTGGAAGATTCAAAAGAATAAAAAACATCAGACAGCCTAGATAAAATAATAATTTATTGACCATGTTTTCCCCACTAAAAATTAAGCAAGGGAGAGATAGAAAAAGTGTCGGGGTACTAAGAATTGGACAGATAGATAGATAGATAGAGATAGATAGATAGATAGAATTCCAAAAACTCTGCCTTCCCAGAAATTTTTTTATTCCAGACGAGAGAGAGAGAGAAAGAGAGAGAGAGAGAGAGAGAGAGAGAGAGAGAGAGAGAGAGAGAGAGAGAGAGAGAGAGAGAGAGAGAGAGAGAGAGAGAGAGAGAGAGAGAGAGAGAGAGAGAGAGAGAGACAGAAATAGAAAATTGTGTAAGGTTTCAATTCCCTTGCCTATATAGCTTCCATTAACGGTTCAATTTAGAATAAAAATAACCTGGGTGAAATTAAGTCAGTCACGCTTCCTCTCCAAAAAAAAATTGGATGCAGGGAGACCAGGTGCTGTCGTTATGCGTGTGTGTGTGTGTGTGTGTGTGTGTGTGTGTGTGTGTGTGTGTGTGTGTGTGTGTGTGGTGTGTGTGGTGTGTGTGTGAGTGATAAGAGACTATGTAGATTATCTCAATATGCGGCTTTTTTTCAGCACCCATGTTACCTTTAGTTTTGTAAAATTTAATAACATTGAAATTGCTCCCCAACAATAATAGGGGAATAGGTGAATCCATTGAGCTGTGTTCTCTGTCCACTATAACCTCGTCCTCGTTAGTGAGTCGCCCCCGAGAGTCTGAATTTTACCTTCAGTCTTTTCGATCTCGTTGAACTTGCACAATAATTTCATGCAGAGGTGCGTCGTGCCCTTGTCGACCCGAAATAGTAACGCTTTAATCTCCAATGACGCTCGAATTTGTATGTTTTTCGGTCCTCAGTAATTACTCAATTAGCTTTGTAAACCACAGTAGTCACAAGCGTTAACTACAAAGCCATGAGTGTTTGATCGTCGTCTGAAGCGAGTTAATTCAATGGCCTTTGTCCGTAGCCTGTGTCAAGTGGCGGGAATGGCAGCCAATGTGTTGGATGTCAATGAAAAAAAAGGCTTCGCATCCCTTTCCTCGGAGAAATTAGATCGCTTAATTGTGATGCTGATGAAGCTTCGCCTGTTTGAATTATCCACTCACGTTCACAATTGCATTAATCTCACATGCAGGCCAATACACTTCACTGTACATGTGTTCTGACGCTTTAGTCAAGAATCGAAAAATGCCAAGGAAGATACACCGTTTACGTAGCTGGTCTGATCGTACATTATTAGTAATATTAATCAATGGCAATACGGCTGAAGAAAATAAGATTGCATTGCAGAACATTTTTTTAATAATAGCACTCTATTTGCTATATAACAAATAATATACTATACAAATACTACTAAATACAAATACTATAATATACAAAGTACTATATATGCACGTATAACAAATCAATACGTCTTAACACTCGACTAGGATAGTATTATGAGTTGTAGAGACCCAAAGAGGAATCAATAATGCATAAAACAACTGTCTGACCTTTTTTTGCCACGCTTTCAATACCACTCCGATCAGCATGCAAGAGATACAACAGTCGCTCGTAAGATGTGGGGAAGACTATTTCGGGATTGTTTTATTCGCACAGCCTCAGTATTACTCCTTAAAGCCCAGTGAACTACAAGTGTCTTCATGGTTGCCTTAACTCATCCCGGCGTCTGTTACATTTCCTGCTCAAATTTCAGCAGAGTTTACGGTGAAATAGTAAAAGTTGAATGATGTCTCTCTCGGGGAAAGTTAGAATTGCAATGAGTTATCGTCAGGCGCCTCGCATATACAAGTTGTTTTGCTAGTATAATTTTTTCGGAGATGAAACATCACGATATTTCAAACGAGTCGATTTTTGGAAACAGTTGTCATTTTTTACCATGTTTTGTACGCTTTTCTACTTCTACACACACACACACGCAAATGTCCGGCTAGATTATTTATTTATCCTTAGAAACAAAACATCACATTATTCTAAGTAAACCACACTTTTTGAAAACT
>JACEEZ010010570.1:282500-292500 GCA_016584305.1 Chionoecetes opilio
TCGTGCAAGGTTATGGCTGTATCGTGCATGTCGTGCTGACGCTATTCTTTGCTTCACTGTGTCTTAGTGTGTCGTACCGTGGCTCAGACTGTTGCTGGCGCTCACTAGTTTGGATTCATTCTATTGCCTGCTCAGTCCTCCTTGAGATTTTGAGTTGCTTTGTTTCTGATTTTTTTCTTATATTTTGTATATATTCGAATGATTGCTTGTGAATTATCGTTTGCTTTGTTAGTATATTTGTATCGTTTTATTGTGTGTGTGTGTGTGTGTGTGTGTGTGTGTGTGTGTGTGTGTGTGTGTGTGTGTGTGTGTGTGTGTGTGTGTGTGTAAGTTTGGAAAGATTGCAATTTAATGCTTGGGAAATACACCGCAGTTTTAAGTCAGAGAAAATAAATAAAGATTTTCCAGCTTTTTCCATTATGGACGGCTGCTTATATATCACCACATAATCTTTTCATCTTAAAATTTCATCTCGATTCTTTTATTGAAAAATGATATCACAGATTGAAAAAAAAATGACTAAAGATTACTGTTACACATAATTCATTAAATGCTTCCTTTATACTCAGCTCGGCCAGTATCAGCAGATAAATTTAGATAAGTAACACGTGTAATCAATGACGGTATTGGCGTGGAAATAACAAGAAATACAAATATCTCTGCCATTATTTTAATTCAATTATTTCTAAACATGTCAATAACTATCAGGATTTGTTTTTAATGTGGCCCCGTAAATGTAAAGACACTCACCTCATTACTTGTCATCTAATATTCTCTAGCAAGTGGCTGCAAGACATTCTCGGTTCCCTCCCCATGAGTGGCTATTATGACTCTCTTGGGATATGTTTAATATGCAGGAACCTGATGTGAAATTCAATATGCAATGAGTGCAATTCCTTGGTGTTCTTCATTACTTTTTTACTTGATCTTCAACATTAGTTTCAACATTTTTATTGCTCTCTCTCTTGGGATTTCTTCAATATGTAGGACTCTGATGTGAAATTAAATATGAAATGAGTGCAATTCCTTGGTGTTCTTCATTACTTTTTTACTTGATCTTCAACATTAGTTTTAACATTTTTATTGCTTTCTTCTTAACATTTTCTTTTTAAACATTTATGTAGCTTTTTTATTATTTTCTTTCTTCCTCTCTGGTTTAGTACCTCATCCATATTATTATCTTCTTTTCCTCCTCCTCCTTGCCTGGTCACCCACAAGTAAACTTTTGTCCTCCAAGTCAATAGAATGGCTGTTATCCCTCTCCCTGAACGTGACTGATTATCTCTCTCTCTCTCTCTCTCTCTCTCTCTCTCTCTCTCTCTCTCTCTCTCTCTCTCTCTCTCTCTCTCTCTCTCTCTCTCTCTCTCTATCTCTCTCTCTCTTGCACATGTGATTTCTTTCCTGTATTTATTTTCTCCTTTTTGTTTGTCTTGTCTTGAATTTCATCATGAGATATTTTAGTTTTAATTCCAAAAATCTACTAGCCTTTCTTGCTCTTTTTAAAATTTGATATCCTGCTTTAAAGTGTATTGCGGCACTTGGCTTAATTGTCCCTGAGAGAGAGAGAGAGAGAGAGAGAGAGAGAGAGAGAGAGAGAGAGAGAGAGAGAGAGAGAGAGAGAGAGAGAGAGAGAGAGAGAGAGAGAGAGAGAGAGAGAGAGAGAGAGAGAGAGAGAGAGAGAGAGAGAGAGAGAGAGAGAGAGAGAATCTATCAAATCATAATAATAAGGAAATGCTGTCTTGAGGCTGCACGGTCCTTTCTTCTCACATCAGTGCATGAGTAAGATAGGGCAGCTTTTCTCCCCATTCCCCCACCCATGACCCACGCACCACTCGGCCAACAGGTACCCCATCCTGCTACCCATGACGGCTATGTATTGCGTCATCGCGGTGGGCGGAGCTGTGGGCAACATTCTCACCTGTCTCGTGGTGGCCAAGAATCGCACCATGAGAACCTCCACCAATTATTACCTAGTCAATCTTGCCGTGGCCGATCTCCTCACACTCTTCTTCGGTGAGTCTCAGCGGCGAGTGTCTTCTTTCTATTCTATGTCCAGTACTATGATTTTGTATAGGTGAATTGAGAGAGAGAGAGAGAGAGAGAGAGAGAGAGAGAGAGAGAGAGAGAGAGAGAGAGAGAGAGAGAGAGAGAGGAGTCTCTAGCTGTTGTCGTATAATGATAGAGAGAGAGAGAGAGAGAGGAGAGAGAGAGAAGGAGAGAGAGAGAGAGAGAGAGAGAGAGAGAGAGAGAGAGAGAGTCGTCCTTAATGGTTGTTGGCTGGTACTAATCTATGTAATTAGGTTAGGTTATGTTAGGTTAGGTTAGGTGATGTGTGTGTTTGTTAGGCAGTCTGTTGTTGTGTTCGTCTTGTAATAACGTCGCCATTTCCAAACTGATCTTTACCAGGTTTAGCATAGAGGCTTAGATACGTACATCCCACAAATATGCATGAGTAAAGAAAACACGGTTCCTGGCTCTCTTAGGGTCACCACGGGGTTATATTTACAGCTAAAGTACGTTCCTTAGCTAATCGACTCCTATGTTTCTGACCGCAGATACATTTTCTTTATATTTCGGACTTAGGTGTGACTGATCTTTCTTCTTTTATGTCCACTTATGTTGCATCGGTTTACCCACTCCGGCTTCTGCACGATTAGGTTACAAAATATATCATTGCATTACGTAATTATGTAAAATATTAAAATGTACTTCTGATGATAATGTAATAGAAGCGTGTTAGGCTCTCCTTGAAATTGCAAATTAGTGTGTGTGGTGTGTGTGGTGTGGGTGTGGGTGTGTGTGTGTGTGTGTGTGTGTGTGTGTGTGTGTGTGTGTGTGTTGTGTGTGTGTGTGTGTGTTTTTGGTTAAATTTTATATAGGTGAATTGAATGAGAGAGAGAGAGAGAGAGAGAGAGGAGAGAGAGAGAGAGAGAGAGAGAGAGGAGAGAGAGAGAGAGAGGAGAGAGAGAAGAGAGAGAGAGAGAGAGAGAGAGAGAGAGAGAGAGAGAGAAATATATATACATAATAATAATGAGTGAAGGTGTTTTCCATTTTTTCCATCGAGATTACTTGTTGGTAAGAGATAACAGTAAAAGGATATTCTCATTAGACAGCCTTTTCCAGCCTGGAGTTCGCTCTAGATACAACATAAATCTATATAAGCACAATAAATAATAGCATTATTACGTGGGATTGCATTTACCGTGTTATTAATACTGATTGTAATTTGGACAGGGAAATATGCAGTAATGTTTAATATTCATAGCGGACAGATTCATACGTATATACAGCCATACATTCAAACATACGCAGATCCAGGAAGGGACTCATTTATTACACAGATGAGAGTACTCAGCGGCATTTAACCTATATGGGCGACTTTATCCCAGAATTGAGGCCATGAATGGAGGGTGGAAGGGAAGATCAGGATGTGAGTGGCGGCAGGTGACAGGAGAGAGGCTAGGTTTAGTGTTGAGTGTGTATCCGTATATACTGTCTTTCCTCTACATTTATCCAGTATTTCCAAGTGTGTTTTGTGTGTGTGTGTGTGTCTGTGTGTGTGTGTGTGTGTGTGTGTGTGTGTGTGTGTGTGTGTGTGTGTGTCTGTGTGTTGTGTGTATTTGCAAACCAGAATGAGATAATGAAGGCACGCAGATGGGCTTTATTCTCTCCAATAATCAATATGATGAGCTTTGGTATCGATAATAGCTTTCTAAACCCGCCGCAACTATGATAAGATGATATTGGAAAGTCCTTAAGTTGTCCAATTTAACATATTGCATTGAGAGTGTACCTTCACGACGGCTGTGCGGGAAAGGATCACTACATGAAGTTATACGTAGATCAGCAAAACCCTTGAGCGGGCGGCGTATTCCCGTTCTCTGGAATGGTATGTGGTATGGGGATGTCTCAAGCAGTCACCATTGTCCAAGCTCGTGACGTCACATAGGGGTGGAGCTTAAGTGATTACTGGCCTGTATGTTTTAGTTAGTATTAGATGAACTAATTAGTCAAATTTATCCTAACCTAACCTAACCGAACAAAGACTAATTAAATTATGTTAAATAAAACAGATTATATTTCACTTATCACTTCACCTCCACTCCCATGTGACGTCACGAGCTTGGACAACGGTGATTGGCTAGATACATCCCCATTCCACATAATATTCCAGAAAACGGGAATATGCGAGCACGCAATGGTTCCTTCGTCACGGATACACACCCAAGAAATCAATCACAGACGCCAGGTTGATGTGGTCTCTGATCATTTCGTAATCATCAGTGGCCCTTAAAATCTCGTTCACTCTGTAATTCAGACTCTTTCTTACATTCCCGTCATTGGAAAACAACAACACACTCGTTTATTACCACTTCAAAAATCATTGCTAATATAACTTTGATGATAATGTTTTGACAGAATTACTAAACGGTGATTTATGAAGAAATTTCAATTTTCATGCGCCCCGTAATGACTCGTAATGTCTTGGCAGTTGTTGAGGATTTACTCCTAAAATTAAGAATCTGTGTCTTGTATTCCCTTGTATATTACTGTAGTTCATTGATTTTAAGATCTTTTTGCACATCTGATTTTGTACAGTCATCTCCTGCCTCCGATCCAATCACGCTGAGCATCCTCCTCCTCCTCCTCCTCCTCCTCCTCCCCTCCTCCTCCTCCTCCTCCTCCTCCTCCTCCTCCTCCTCCTCTCAGACCTATTGGTCTGACAAATGCCATGTAGCTACTACATATCGGTAATAACAACCCTCATGAAAGTTACGTGATGAACGATTTCCAACTAACAAGTGTTGATAAAGAAAAAGATTTAGGCGTTATAATCTCGAAAGATCTCAAACCGAATAACCAAATTATAGAGGTAGTAAAAACTGCAAATAAATTGGTTGGCTTTATTGGACGAACTTTCAGTTTCAAATCTGAAAAAGTTATACTCACTCTTTTTAACTCGCTTGTTCGCCCCCATCTAGAATACTGTGTGCAGTTCTGGTCACCTTATTATAAAAAGGACATAGATAAACTAGAAAAAATACAGCGCAGAGTAACCAAAATGATACCTAGATTGCGTAATAAATCGTACGAAAATCGGCTCAAAGAACTTAACTTATTCCCACTAACAAAACGAAGGATAAGAGGTGACCTCATCGAAGTCTTTAAAATCTTCAATGGATTTACGAACGTAGTCCCAGAAAATCTTTTCACGCTAGACCGGTCAAGCTCAACTAGAAACAACGGATTTAAAATAAGCAGGAAACGGTTTGTAACGAACGAAGCAAAGTACTTCTTCACAAACCGTGTTGTAAACGTATGGAATGGGCTGCCCTCAGACGTAGTAAACTCAAATACAATAGAATCATTTAAAAATCGCCTCGATAAATATTTCATACCAAATCCCCGGTTGTCACTGTTTATCTCGGAATAATAAATTTATCTCGCGGGCCTCTGATACTTACTCTCATTGCGTAAAATGATTGCGAGTCGCGTCTACACAACCCCTCCCACACGTCTCAGACAGCCCCGAGTAAACGGTCACTACTACAACTTTTGACCTGTGACGGGCTGTGGTTCAATAAGGGCCCTGTCAGTTGGTGACCACCATCGGGATTTATATACCAGGGGTCACTGCTGCAGGGGGCATTGAAGTGCACGGCGTCCTACTTGGAAAGTGCACTACCGCAGTGGATTGAACGGAGCTGGGGCCTGATTGACTGCTGCCTCCCAAGAAAGCGCCAGGCAAGGCTGCCGCACCACCCTTGAACTTCCACACTGAGCCTACACCAACACTACATTAGACCTCATAACACACACAGATAGCCCCGAGTTAACGGTTACCAATACTACTCTCGACCTGTGACGGGTTGTGGACCAGTAAGGGTCCTGTCAGTTAGTGACCACCATCGGGATTTAAGGTACCAGGGGTCACTGCTGCAGGAGGCATTGAAGTGTACGGCGTCCTACATGGAAAGTACACAATCCGCAGTGGATTGAACGGAGCTGGGGCCTGATTGACTGCTGCCTCCCAAGAAAGCGCCAGGCAAGGCTGCCGCACCACCCTTGAACCTCCACACTGTGTTCACACCATTACAAAACACGCATAACATGACCAATCTATCAAGCACTAAACCTACCCCCACAAACTAGTAGTAGTTAGCCATAGATTACAGCTTTCAACTTTCCTCACAAATTCCATGCAGTTTTTCTATACTGCATGGTATCACTTCATTTCCGGCCAGCTTCGGCTGGAGGGATGGGTGGGTGGGGAGGAGCCTTCTACTTTCCTATCCTTTCTCTCTTATCATCTAGTTAGTGTAGTGTAGTTAAAGCAAACAGCCTTGTAAGGACCTATCGGTCTGTTGCTGTTTGTGTTTCCTTTGTAATCCTTTGTAATCCTCCTCCTCCTCCTCCTCCTTCTTCTACTTTCCTATCTTTTCTCTCTTATTATCTAGTTAGTGTAGTGTAGTTAAAGCAAACAGCCTTGTAAGGACCTATTGGTCTGTTGCTGTTTGTGTTTCCTTTGTAATCCTTTGTAATCCTTTGTAATCCTCCTTATCCTCCTCCTCCTTCTTTTATGATCATTTTACGATTCTTGTGGCCAAGGTCTGGAGGAGGCGAGTTTTATATCTTTTATGTTTTTCAGTTACATGGCGGCAGCTGGTTCCTTATTTAATACCCATGAAATGATTCTTAAAGTATTTCTATATGGTCAGTATGGTCTACGTATATGGTATGTCTTTCAAAATCTTCTATGTCGAGCCCAAATAGCATGATTAATATTCTCCATACAATGCTTATTAGGTGAGGATTTTATGATCTCAGTACCTTTGTTATTGATGCTAATTAATAGTCTGATATACCACCAGTTTTTGTTGCATGCAAGTGGATGTGTCTGAAAGGGGAACAGCGAACCTAAATTACCACCTTATGACAACCAGGCCAGATCATCGGTGTCTCTTCTTCTTGATCTCCTCTTCTCTCTTCTCCTCGACTGTGAAGGACTGAAGACAAACTGTGGTACATGAAGACTATTTTAAAGATGTTGAGGAAGGCTTGATCATTTCCTTCTTATTTCTTTCCTTTCTAGATCTTTCAAACACACCATTCATTCATACCTTCATCCTCTCTCCTCCTCCTTTATCTCGACACCCGTGAAGGACTGAAGACAAACTGTGGTGGTGGAGGTTATTTTAGAGCTGTTGAGGATGACTTGATCTTCCCTTCAGTTACCAGTGAAAAGATGGATCAGTCTGTCCCTCACGTCACCATTTTTTTACTTCTCCTTCCTGTCATCGTCTATTTATCTTCTGCCTCCCTACCTTCAATCTCTTTTTTCTGTCGTCCTCTCTTCCTTCTTTCTCTTTCTTCCTTTGTCTTATTTCCTCTTTTTCTCTCAACACATTTCTTTTTCTTTATCTGCCTCCCTCCCTCCGATTTATTTTCATGTCGTACACCCTTGCGTTTCTCTTTCTTCCTTTATTTTATTCCTGTTATCCCTCCATCCACCTTTCATCTAATCATTCATTTATCTTTTCATCCAATCGGTCCTCCATTTTTCCCTTCCCTTTTTCTTTCTTTTCTCCGTGTTTTCCTTTTCTCATTCCTTGCCTTTCACATTCACATTCGCACCATCATTTCCTTCCTTCCTTATTTTCTTTTATTCCCTTTTAAGAACACCATCCATTCATACCTTTATCCTATATCCTCATTTATCCTCCTACCTCCATTCCATCTTCATATCCTCCTTTCTTAACAGCCTCCTTTCTCCTTTATCCTTTCTCCTTTACTACTCCTTTCTCCTAACCGACATTTTTATCCTTCCCAGCCTCCTTTCTTTCCTTCCTTCCTCCCTGTACCTTCATGGCCCAAAGACATAAATTCTCCACTACACAAGACATAACTTTCTCGTTCACTTACCCTTGACTTCACAGATGTGCATAATGGGTGATATTCCAGTGACCATCCAGTAACGAGACCCTTTTTGAACTATATTGGCCAACCCTTGGAGCTCTCCCATTATCTTACACTTTTGGGAACTGGTAATATTAAACAGATTTGTATTTAGTTGACTTTTATTATTTTCATCTGATTTAGTTATTTAGTTATAGTTTTAGTTTAGTATTTTTGTCTTCTTTTCTGTTCTAGGCCAGTCCTCCTAATATTGAAAGTAAAAGTAAACAACGAGTATAAGTACATGACAATACCAAGCGAAAAAGAGAATAGTTTTAACTCGCACTGAAAAGAGATTTCCACATCGTCGTCTTCTTTTCTTATCTTGCTCTTTCACACTTGAATGCTCCTCCTCCTCCTCCTCCTCCTCCTCCTCCTCCTCCTCCTCCTCCTCTCCTCCTCCTCCTCCTCCTCCCTCCTCCTCCTCCTCCTCCTCCTCCTCCTCCTCCTCCTCCTCCTCTAACACTTCCTCTCACCCTGACCTCGCATACTGCAAGCAACAGACGTGGTTCCTCCCCCAATAGACCGAGTTACTTTAGATCCAATAGCCTTCAATCTCTCCCTCCTTCCCTTCCTCCTCACTACCCAGATTCTTGATAACTTTTTTTGTGGTAATGGTGATTGTATTGGCGAAGATTGCAATTATCGTGACGGTGGTTGTAATTGCGGTTAATGTGATGACGTTAGTGATCGTTGAAGCTTAAAGTAATCATCCAGACCCATTTTTTTTTGCATAAATATGTTGAATGTTCATTCAAAACACCTAATCCACAAAAAATAATTCATTTCCACGCCTTATTTCCGTAAAAACACGACTTTTGTAAAAAGCGCGGGAATTTTTTTTTCAGCCCTCCAACAGGCCCGCGAATATTATTGATGACGTCACAGAAGGTGTTCACCGAGAGAGAGAGAGAGAGAGAGAGAGAGAGAGAGAGAGAGAGAGAGAGAGAGAGAGAGAGAGAGAGAGAGAGAGAGGGGGATGCTGGAGTCGTTCAAGAATCTGCTATTATTCACTCTACTTCATCCCCAACACCCACCCACATCCCACAACACCCATCCCTGTTCCCACCCACATCCCCCACTTCTAACACCCATCCCCTTCCCCAACCCACATCCCCCAACACCCATCCCCGTTCCCACCCACATATCCAGTTCCAACACCCACCCACTTCCCCCACCACCAACACCACACCACTTCCCCAACCACCAACACCCATCCCCTTCCCCAACCACCAACACCCACCCCCTTCCCCAACCACCAACACCCATCCCCTTCCCCCACCACCAACATCCACCCACTTCCCCAACCACCAACATCCATCCCCTTCCCCAACCACCAACATCCACCCCCTTCCCCAACCACCAACATCCACCCACTTCCCCCACCACCAACACCCACCCACTTCCCCAACCACCAACACCCATCCCCTTCCCCAACCACCAACACCACCCCCTTCCCCAACTACCAACATCCACCCACTTCCCCAACCACCAACACCCACCCCATTCCCCCACCACCAACACCCACCCCCTTCCCCCACCACTAACTCCCATCCCCTTCTCCCACCACCAACATCCACCCCTTCCCCAACCACCAACATCCATCCCCTTCCCCAACCACTAACTCCCTTCCCCCCACCACCGAACACCCCCCCCTTCCCCACCACCAACACCCACCCACTTCCCCCTCCACCAACATCCACCCACTTCCCCCACCACTAACACCCACCCCCTTTCCCCACCACCAACACCCAGCCCCGTTTCCCTACCTTCACCCCAACGCACCAACGTCCGTCCGACGCACAAACATTTTATACACATTTCTCGCCTATTGGTCTGATACGTGTGCAAACTTCTCTGGAAAGGCACAGCTTTCTTGCTGCACCCATCAAGGATGCATGTGTATACCATATCGCAAAAAAAATCTATCAGAAACACCCAAAAATCTTCAAGTACTATATTTATCTCTTGTTTTTACGTGCTTCTGGATTAGCACGGGGAGAGGAGACCACCTTCAGTGATGTCACCGAGCCGTGGCGCATCG
>JACEEZ010010570.1:297500-300000 GCA_016584305.1 Chionoecetes opilio
TTCTTTTTTCGAGATAAGCTGTACTATAGAATGTTCTCTATGATGATATTCAAAAATATTTTCTAGACTCTCTAAGAATTTAATTAAGAGAATTCTCTAAGAATCAGTAATTAACAAAAGTATCAAGTGTCTATACATTTTCCTATATGGGAAACGTGGCGCCTTAGTATTATTTTCACATTAAAATTATACTTTCATGTAATATAAGGCATTTCCTATCACACAATCTAAAACTTCAACAACACTACCTTCTAAAAGCAAAAATACATACACTTGCGCATGTAGGCAGCCCTGCCGATGGATTTTTCGAGATTAGCTGTATACTATAGATATCCAAAAATATTTTCTAGACTATCTATGATTTCGTTTCCCTTGAACTTGACGCAGAATAACAAGCCCCTCCAATTAATCTCCTCCTTCATATCCCCTAA
The DNA here is from genome assembly GCA_016584305.1 of Chionoecetes opilio. NCBI lineage: Eukaryota > Metazoa > Arthropoda > Malacostraca > Decapoda > Majidae > Chionoecetes > Chionoecetes opilio. The sequence goes on from JACEEZ010010570.1 coordinate 297,932, forward strand.
CCGTCTATATTCATTTATGTTTTAAGGAATACCATGCCTGGGTTGTTACATTTATGCGTTGGTGTGCATACAATTTCACACGCGTGTGTTATCAGCCCTGCCGATGGAGGTGTACCTGATGTGGGTTCAGTACCCGTGGCCGTGGGGCGAGGCGGCCTGTCGTCTGCGTGCCATGATGCCGGAGCTGGTGGCGCACGTGTCGGTGTTGACCATCCTGGCGGTGTCTGGGGAGCGCTACGTGGCCATCACCAACCCCGTCTACGCCCGCACCACCCACACCCTCGCCCGCACCGCCCGTGTCCTGCCCGTTATCTGGCTCCTGTCCCTCGTGGCTGCCATCCCCTGGGGTTACTACTATCAGGTGCGTCGCCGTCATTCTGCCCAGCCCTTCTCCTGATTCCTTGCATCCCCACCATGCTCTTCAGTCTCCCTGCCTGTTCCGCTCACTGTGATGCCTTAAATGATGATCTGAAAAGTATGTCTTCGGCTTGAACCACTGGCTTGATATAAAAACATCTTAAACCAAGGTGTCTCCCTTTGTGCCGCGCCTCAGGTCAACCAGCTGAAGGACCCCGCCGGTGTTGATTTGCCTCAGAGCTCGTGGTGTTCCATTCCTTACCACGACAAGGCGAGCAGCTGGTCGTGGCTCATCTGGCTATCCACCGTGGGCGCCTTCATCCTGCCCATGACCATCCTTATTTTCCTCTACTGCAGAATTGGTTTGTATAGCTCGTGAAATACGCCTGCTCTGACCTTCCCTGCTCTATACAGTTGGAATTTGTAAGGCTATATATTTTAGTGTTACAAACATGGTACAGAATTGAGGTGTTTATAAGGTAATGCATGAAGCCTCGGCCTTTTCGGAGTCATTTCCCTTTATGCCCCTGACTCTCGTGTTTCCGTCGGGCGTTGTGCAGGCATGGTGCTCTCCATGGACCCGCCCACCCGCACGCCCACGGCAGGCAACGGTGCCATCCACACGCGTAGAATGGGCATCAGAATGCTTGGTAAGACGAACGACAGCATGTTTACCTTTAAAGATGATGTCTTGACATTCAGATGCCTTAATTGCGTCTTAATCCAGTGGTCCTCATTTGCATATCCACAAGACCTGTTGTACGTACCTTTATAAATGTTTTTAAATTTATCATCTGTTCATGTCAGTGATTTTCGTGGTTATTGTTGTTTCTTCTGTATTTCGTTTTTATTACTTCAGTATTTGGTGTTTGCATCGTGTTTCTGGGTATTTGTAAGATGTACATTTTGAGAGGAAAGTAAGGGCGCGTTGACTAAGTCCACGTCTCCCGCAGTAGCAGTGGTGGTGGCGTTCTTCCTGTGTTGGGCTCCCTTCCACGCCCAGCGCCTCATGTTCGGCATCGTCACCAGCAAGGACCAGTGGACGGCCACCCTCCTGTCCGTCAACACACAGCTCTTCTGTATTACGGGTGAGTCGCCGACTACTCTTGCATGTGTGTTGCTTCATTTCGAGAAGTATTAGTGGTGTGCTGACATAAAAATGTACCTGTTAATATTTTTTGAAGTTGAAGGGTAGATCACTTTTTATCACCATCTGCCGTCAACAGGGGCCTGCTACTACCTGAACTCAGCGGTCAACCCGCTATTATACTCCGTCATGTCCATCCGCTTCCGCAACGCGCTGCGACGGTCGCTGTGTGGCGGCAGGGACTGGGCGCGCCGGCAGCAGCTGCACTTCTCCAACACAACCCATGGGCACCTTCAGCATTCCAATAACTCAAATATCCTTCTTAGAACACGGGAGTACTCTCTCACCTCGTCAAGAAGACTGCCTGAAAACTCCAATAGGAACGGTGTACACTATGGTTTCGAAAACATGGACACAGAAGCCTGATATCCGGCAGACGCTCTGGAAGCGTCGCCCTCGAGAATCAAAGAGTTCTATGGCTGCACCGCTGCCAATGCTAAGCCTCTCAAGTTTAGTTCTGTTACGGTCAGTAAATATGCTGACAGTGTAGTGTAAAGAGAAGTTTGACTTTCAGAGGGTAAGTTGTAACAAATCATGTGATGAGTGTCGTCTGATTGCCTAAATG
>JACEEZ010010570.1:302500-352500 GCA_016584305.1 Chionoecetes opilio
CCACGTAATCATCGGCTGTTGACAGCGATTTACAAACTAAGGACATTTGTTCTTACTGTCACCACGTAATCATCGGCTGTTGACAGCGATTTACAAACTAAGGACATTTGTTCTTACTGTCACCACGTAATCATCGGCTGTTGACAGCGATTTACAAACTAAGGACATTTGTTCTTACTGTCACCATGTAACCATCGGCTGTTGACAGCGATTTACAAACTAAGGACATTTGTTCTTACTCTCACCATGTAATCATCGGCTGTTGACAGCGATTTACAAACTAAGGACATTTGTTCTTACTGTCACCATGTAATCATCGGCTGTTGACAGAGATTTACAAACTAAGGACATGGTTGTTGTTGTCATTGTTGTCATTGTTACTTTTTTGTCTATACTCTCATAAAGGGAAATACATAACCTGGTGCTCGCTCATGGCCTGAGGGTGTCACTACATCAGGGCATCGTTACTTGATAGAAGAATATATGTCCTCCTGTCCCTCTCCTTATGGATGCTGTTGGTTATTGTGGCCACGAAAATACACCTTCTGTACTCTGTGGTATGGAAGTATGGAATGCATGTGTGCACCTCACGCTCTCAGGTAAAGTACCTAATACATTTGATAATAGTGTAAAAAATATGGAATTTCATATCAAGTGTATTTCTTCTGTTTAGAAATACTAAATTCATTACCTGTCAACATAAAATACCATTCCCTACAGCTTCTATCAGAAACTTTGAACCTTATATCAACTTCTAAAGTTGCATGGATCGAAATTCTAGAAATTAGAGTAATGGATGAAGTCAGACTATTGCCGGATTTATCAGTACATGAATTAAAGAACGAGGATGGTGTGACAATACCTTAAACAATTTACCATATTCATTCAAGTGACGCATAAGGGTTCCATCAGCTAACCAGGTATGCTAGCAGCTAGGGAGATGAGCCCTGTTGAACTTATTACATGCACAGAAAGAGAGAGGGAGGAAGGAAAAATAATTTTTTATGTATTTCTATTGCATTGGAAGATAATCTCAGAGTTGATAAATATGTGAAAATCTCAAAGCACCTTCAAGAGCCTTATTACAGGTGATGCTGCGTATTTTCTGGCGTTGTTTATTTATTTTTATTTATCATTATTTATTTATTTTTGGCATCGTCGTCCTATTCGTGCCCTCCAATTTAGGGTAACCATATGGTGCGTTTGATCTGTGTATAATGTCTGCAGTATGTGTGAATGTCTTGACTCACCTGTTCTATTGCTTAGTCTGTCAGGGTCGTAATATTATTCAGAGGCCTATAATTCCATAATGTAACATCTCAGTGGTGGATACAATGTTGTGAAATATGTTCAATAAAGCTATGAAAAAAATTAGTATTGGGATATACTCCTTGGGATATACTACAGTAATACCCAAGCTTTTTTACCCTACTTTTAAAACCCAGAAATATATGGGATGCAAGATAATGGTGTGAGGAGGGAAGGTGGAGGCGTCCTGATACACGAAGAAAGTAAGGGAAGCACCGTGTATTTCTGTAGATATTTTCGTGTAAGTACAAAGACGTTTCCCTCATGACTCACTACAAGCATATTGGAATGGACGAATTTCTGGTTCTGGGGAGACATGATGAGTGCACTGTCACATACATGGAAGCTTAAAGTATACATACTTCATCAAGTAAAGAATCACTTGCCAAGATCAAGAGGAAATATATTTAATTCTATGAAGATGAAGGAAACAGTGGCAACGATATAGATAACGTTGTGATCCTTATGAAGGGAGGCTCAGTTTCCTGTATATACACTGCAGCTCTAAACCGTTAAATATCCCGATATAGCCATCTATGATACGAGCTACACTCTTTAAGTAAGTTACTAAGGTGTACTCTTCATTGTGTGAGTGGAAGGGAGTTGTTTGGGGACCGGGGAATGGGGGCAACTGGGCAAAAACTCTCGTAAACTACATGAGAACAGCCTCTAGGATTCATAAGAATTCATCATGCAGTAATTTGAGAGGTGATGGTGGCAGTGTTTGGTGTAACACGTGCAATTTCATGTTATACCTACGTACACATAGCATATCCTACACAGTCTGCATATGCGCTAGTATTATAGACATTGGCTGCCAATATTTTACTAGAATTTTACCTCTATTTAATATATCATCGAGAATATGTTGCCATAGATATATAGAGGTGGTTGAAATAGGCCTTTTCTGGCATTTACTGTACATATCGGCTGTGTAAAGTAGGCTGTACATAAGCGCGCTCGCGAGGGTGAGCGAAGAAATTCGGTACAGAGTGTGGTTGAGAAACAAGAAACTTTTTTGTGGTCAAGAAAGTTTGGTTGAGAAACTCTGCGGTGACGTCTTGCCAGATTTCACTAACTATGTAGACTTTTAGCCAATATTTTATTTTAGTTTATTACGGCTATTATTATCCGTTATTATTATTATTTTGTTATTATTATAATTATTATTAATCTCCGAAAGTTATGTAAGAACGAGTTAATGTATCAGTCCTTGATAGAAGACTGGCCAGGCCGCAGTAAATAGCCGCCGCCAGGCAGCGCTGCCGCATGTCAACACTGGGAAGTGCACGTGGTGGTCACAGGTGGACGTGACGGCCGCTAAATTCTCGTGTTTACAGTCATGGGGAAGAAAAGGAAGCTCACCGCAGAGGAGGAGGAAGACGAAGGAGACTCATCACACAGACAGTCGATACCCGGTCATGTCAAGAACCAGGAGAAGAGGCTCATTGTGGTGCTGGAGCGCGCCAACCTGGAGACTGTCAAGGTGGGTGGCTGTCAGGGATTGGCCGATAAGACGCCATTAATATCCAACGGTACTCAGTACTGATCCATATAGACCTTATTGACCGTCGCCATATCCATTTGTGTGTGTGTTTATCAGGTACCTGGAACTGTCGCCGATAGGAATTCTCGCCGACGTCGGCGAGTGTTCCAATTTTTCACATCGGCGAGAGCTTGGTTGGTGTTTCGGCGAAAATTCCTATCGGCGACAGTTCCATAAACCTATCAGGTACGTGGAACATTCGCCGATCATGAATGCTGTTTTGGAACTAGTATTCAGAATATTTGGTAAATTTTCGTTTTTGGGCACTGATTTCGAGGTCGTAACTTTGTTTAGTTCGGTAAATTTCTAGTGTTTGCCCATACTCTGCCACTTCCCCCAAACAAGTTTGGAGACCTGTGGGAATGCGGGGTTTTCGGGTGGGGAACAAAGTATGCGTCGGAAACACGTAATTTAAGAGTTGTGTAAGGGGGCAAAATTCCCTAGATCTAGGGTAATTTCCTTATATCTAGAGAAATTAACATAACCTAGCGGGGGGCTTGACCCACCGATAACCTAACCAAATCTAACCGAACCTAACATAAACAAATCTAACCGAACCTAACTAACCAAATCTGACTTTACCTAACCTAACCTACCCAAATCTAACCGAACCTAACCTACCAAATATAACCTACCCTACCCTAACCAAATATAACCTAACTCCTAGCGGGGGGTTGGGGGGGTGTTCTCGACATTTCGGTCATCATTCTGTGAGGATCGTCAGGTTCACACGTCTCTGGACTCAGAAGAAATCCAATGAATTATCCCTAGATCTAGGGAACTTTTTCAACACCCCCCTACTCAAAAACTATGTGGTTGCGATGCATATTTTGTACCCCAGCCAAATATCCCGCATTCCCCCAGGTCCCCAAGCTTGTTTTGTGGGAGAGGGGGAGTATGGGCAAACACTAGAATAATACCTTTAGTCTACTGCAGTTTAAGGTTTAAGACAATACAAGGCACATAGTTATAACCATCCTCAACTTGTAGATCTGACTATTTGTAGTATTTTTAACTCCCCACAACAGCCGTCGGAAATGAAAAATATCATTAGGGGGTCTGGGTGGGCTGGCCCCCTCAGTTTGGTTAGGGTATGTAAAGCGGCTATCACACGCGGCGTTTCGTCGAACAAAACAGGCCTTTGGCTTGACTTGTTCGTCGAACATCTAGCACACGGTTGGGTCAACCGCTTCACCCAACCATAAGTCCATAACACAAACAAAGATGAAGGGATGACAGTGGGAGGCGCGGAGATTTGTTGTTAATGTTTTAACTCTAGGGGCATATATATACGTAGCTACTGGTGATGAAAAGGGAGGAGGTGATTGTTAGAAGAGAACAGTGACAGATGAAGACGCGTTCATGTGGGCTAAATGGGTTATAATGAACGAGAACTGCGCGGTCGCTACCGCCGTTACCACTTGACATTATATTATTTTTTGCTTAGTATACTGTGCAGTCTTAATCCACTTCTGCGTCCATAACCTTTAAAACTTATATACATATTGAAGAAATTATAGAGTTGTCTAATAATGCATAGACACACCCCGACCTGCCTCCTATCCACCCCCATCCCTTAGGACAGTGGTTCTTAACCTGGGTTCGATCGAACCCCAGGGGTTTGGCGGAGGCCCTTCGAAACATTGCAATTTTACTATTACAGTATTGTAATGCTGGATTATTCACCATAGTAAATTATACGCAATATTAACGTATATTTAAGCAGTGTAGTGGAAGGAGAGTTATGTATGGGTGTGTATACATGTGTGTTTGTGTTCACCCGCCTCTCTCTCTTTCGAGCAGTGGCGCATATAAGGGGGGAGCACTCGGCCATGCACCCCCCCCTTTTGTCCCAAAGGAACAAAAATAGTTTTGCCATTGAATATCAAATAAGTGCAATATATCCCTTCTGATGCCTCAAAATGCCCCTAAAAATGCTTGATTTTCAAAACACTTCGTGACCCACTCCTCAAACCACTCAGCTGTAGAGGCATGCTTCGCCCCCCCCCCCCCCCCCACACCTTAAATCAATCCTGGATTTACCCCTGTGCCCCCCCCCCCCCCCCTTCCCTTTTCAAGGACCTATATGTACCACTGCTTACTGTACCACTGTACACGGTGTCCTGATGTCTGCATTAATTATCTCCAGAGCCAAGATAGCAGTTAGTAGCCATAACAAATGGAGTACAAGATATGACTGAATCGCTAATAAACTGTAATAACTGCAATGAAGTATTCTATCATTCTTTTCCAGACTGGCAGGAGCTATGAACTGCTGAACTGTGATGACCACATGGGCCTGATGAGGAAGTACAATAAGGATCCAGCTAACTACCGGCCAGATATCCTTCACCAGTGTCTCCTTATGCTGCAAGATTCTCCCCTGAACCAGGCAGGCAAACTGCAGGTAATGATTCTGGTTGTTAAGAAAATTCAACAAGGCAGGTGTAGATATGTGGCAGCTCTAATGTCCACAACTTTTAGTGCAAATAATCTGAGGGGCTAGTGTCGTCTTGTAGCCAGCTGACCCAGACATATATATTTAGGTCATAAGTCACCGGTTTGCTTGTGGTTTCTATTACAGGATATTCACCGGCTTGATAGTCATTTTAATGGGAGTGACAGAGGAAAGGGGACAACTGTCTCCCCATCCATACTTTTGCTGTTAGACAGAATGAAGCAAAGATACAAAAAAAAAAATTCCGACTGTTCTGTTAGTCGTCCATTCAACCTCATCAACCACTGCCTTGGCCATCACTCCTATTAAAAAAGAATTGTTGAAATCAATTACCACTTCACTCTTGTCTTGTCAAAACCATCCTGACACTCGATGGCGGGACATGCACTAGTGTTGTCCAGGTAAACAAAATTTGAAAATATGTTACAGGATATACAAAAACATGGCTTGCATAATTCAGTGGATAATGGTATTGATTGCCACACAGCTGGGTTCGTACCCTGTTTAGTATACTGAGTTTTTTTTGTTTTTTTGACAAAAGTGGGCAGATACTGTGACCCTTGAGCAAGGAGATGGGGGTGCGTGGTTTGGGATGTCTCAACTCTAACCAAAGATCAGTCTCTGTGGGCTCGAAACTCTTTAGATGGTTCATAAGCTTAATTTGCATAGCAAACTTGCCTCTAACACTTTCAACCACTTGCATCATGCCATTAAATATAGTAATATACAGTAGTGGCCTTGATACTAACTTTATTAAAAAGCCTTGATACTAGCTTTATTGAAATCTGTTGAAATATTTATATTCAGGAGAAATCTTTCTGTAAAACGGCCATCATTTATTTTTGCAATAATAATTTATAATGAAAATTCAATGTGAAATGAAACCCTGCACAAGGTCTTTTTCTTACTTGCTGTTTTACTTTATGCTATGTTAACTAATTTGGTATTACTGATCTTGAACTTTGATACATTTTCTAGTTCTCACCCACTTTAATGCATATTGCTGTAATGACAAATCAGCTTTTTATGCCAGACCTATCTGAAAGAAAATTATAAACATTCAAGGATGCCATACCAGAGCAACCTTTACGAGACTATGGGCCATTTCTCAGTCCTTTGGGAAGCTCCCTAACCAAAAGCCTTACCAACCTGGTAACAGTCCTTACTAACAAAGAGATCCAATTTCTCAGTCGTTGTTTTCTGAATTCGGAGCTCCAACATGGCAAGGATCCCAACGAAACAAAGACGGCAGATTCGGTACTGTTGGTATGCCTGAGTGGCGGAAAATGTAAACATTCCATGCAAGTCAGTAAATAATTACTATTTACACACATATAAATAATAACAACGATTATTTATGATATTTTACTTTAATTTATAAATTATATTTTTGTTATATTTAATTACATATAAATTACATTATATTAAATTATATATAATTTTTTTATTTTTTATTATTACTTTTATTTATAATAACAACTTCCACCTATAACCACTTTTGTATATCTTACGCATATGTACCTACAATATTACTGAACTAGGGAAGAATACAGGGTGATAGATCAAATAATTAATATGTACCTACAATATTACTGAAGTAGGGAAGAATATAGGGTGACAGATCAAATCATTAATTAAGGCAGATGGCCGTGAAAAATATGTCGTCTGCTTGACAGCTGGTGACGTGCATTCAATCCATCCGTGCATCCAAGTTCTTCTAAGCTTTTCTCCTTCTTTCATTAAAACTCGTGTTGATGCATTGTCTGATAATTTTTTTCATCTTATTCAGAAGAAAATATAACCATTTAGAAGAATTAATTTGTGGTATTTGATAAATCATTGCATTAGTAAGACTCGTTGGGGAGGCACCAGAGTCTATTTTTTTTAACGAGGCAAAATTTCCATTCTATCTTAAGGTCTCCTGCTTAAAATGATGCCTGCGTTTACCTGATACTATGGTTAACTATGATAAATACAGCTGACATTTAGAAAAAGCGTAGTATTCCCTTCTCCTGGCATCAAATATTAGTCAGTTTACAAGCAGCAAGGGGGCAGGATTTTGGCCTCGTTAAAAAAAATAGACTATAGGCTGCCCAACCCGGCGTTACCAAAGGTTCCAATCTATGGTATCGATACAAACCAACAGCGGCGCAAAAGACGACTGAGAAATCGGATTTGTTGTTGGTGATGGAAATGGCCGCTCATTGGTAAGGATCCCAACGAAAGGGGACGACTGAGAAATCGGCCCTATATCTTGGCACTGTCGGGCAATGAGTGCCAAATGTGAGTAATATTTGATCCAAAAAGGTGGAAGAGGGGACAGAGCTACTCAATGCATTTTTATTACCACACAAATACTTAATCCTTTTGCATGGCTGATACAGGTTAATGTGTATAGCTGTTATGTTGTTTGATTTTCTTTACATTTTTCTTACCTCGCAGGTGTACATCCACACTGAAAAAAATGTCCTAATAGAAGTCAACCCACAGTGCAGAATACCAAGGACGTTCAAGAGATTTGCTGGTCTCATGGGTAACTTACATTTCGTTGTTATATTATAGTTCAATACACCTAGGTTGCTTCCTATTTTATATGCCACATTATATAACCAAGATTGGATCCTGAACATTTTAGTAATAGAGAGTTCATAGAAATAAATCTCGTATTTTGAAACAATCATGGAAAAAAACCAGTATCATTTCATGTAAAAGACCACACTAAACTCAGACAATCGACAATTCAGCTTCTTCACAAAATACTAACTTCAGACAATTGACAGTTCAGCTTCTTCACCAAATACTAAACTCAGACAATCGACAATTCAGCTTCTTCACAAAATACTAAACTCAGACAATCGACAATTCAGCTTCTTCACAAAATACTAAACTCAGACAATCGACAATTCAGCTTCTTCACAAAATACTAAACTCAGACAATCGACAATTCAGCTTCTTCACAAAATACTAAACTCAGACAATCGACAATTCAGCTTCTTCACAAAATACTAAACTCAGACAATCGACAATTCAGCTTCTTCACAAAATACTAAACTCAGACAATCGACAATTCAGCTTCTTCACAAAATACTAAACTCAGACAATCGACAATTCAGCTTCTTCACAAAATACTAAACTCAGACAATCGACAATTCAGCTTCTTCACAAAATACTAAACTCAGACAATCGACAATTCAGCTTCTTCACAAAATACTAAACTCAGACAATCGACAATTCAGCTTCTTCACAAAATACTAAACTCAGACAATCGACAATTCAGCTTCTTCACAAAATACTAAACTCAGACAATTGACAATTCAGCTTCTTCACAAAATACTAAACTCAGACAATTGACAGTTCAGCTTCTTCACAAAATACTAACTTCAGACAATTGACAGTTCAGCTTCTTCACAAAATACTAACTTCAGACAATTGACAGTTCAGCTTCTTCACAAAATACTAACTTCAGACAATTGACAGTTCAGCTTCTTCACAAAATACTAACTTTAGACAATTGACAGTTCAGCTTCTTCACAAAATACTAACTTCAGACAATTGATAGTTCAGCTTCTTCACAAAATACTAACTTCAGACAATTGACAGTTCAGCTTCTTCAGACAATTGACAGTTCAGCTTCTTCACAAAATACTAACTTCAGACAATTGACAGTTCAGCTTCTTCACAAAATACTAACTTTAGACAATTGACAGTTCAGCTTCTTCACAAAATACTAACTTTAGACAATCGACAGTTCAGCTTCTTCACAAAATACTAACTTTAGACAATTGACAGTTCAGCTTCTTCACAAAATACTAACTTTAGACAATTGACAGTTCAGCTTCTCCACAAAATGAGTGTACGAGCGTCTGATGGCAACATGAAGCTGTTGAAGGCCATCCGCAACCCCGTCACGGACCACCTCCCTGCCGGGTGTAGGAAGATGGGCACCTCCTTCACCTCCAAGAAACTCCTCAACCCCCGAGACCTTGTGCCAGAAAAGGATCCCATTGTCATCGTGATTGGTTCTATGGCTCATGGCAAGGTGAGAGAGTGCATGGGAAGGTCTTTTGTATGAAAATAATGATATTGATGATACAAACAAAGCAACTCTTATAAGTGAACTGGCCCCTATGTGTTTATTATTATTTTTATTTTTTATATATATACATTTGTGCCCATAGCACTAGTAGGCAGCAGGGTTGTGAACTTTTGTAGCCCACATTATCATACCGAGCCACCAAAATTATCATATTTTCAGATAGATTATCGTACAACCTTAACTAAATTATTATAGTCAGTAGATATCTATATACATCATCGAATTCAACATTCCACATATAAAAATATTTTCTCCACCAAAATATATAATATATCCAATCATGATGCAAAATTCAATGTTAATTTATTTTTTCCAAAATAAATGAAATTAAATAAAACAAAAATATATTTAGTAATACATATAATGACTCAAAAGAAGCTGAACTCGAGAACTCTACATAGCTATCATCCTCAAAAGAAAAGAAGAATTCCTGTTCCTCCTCTATTCTTTTATCCCCTGTGTCAGCTGGCGCTTATAATGATAGTGTGTCAGTTGTCATCGACAATCATATCATGTGTACGGATGAAAGTAACTTAATCTGCCTTTTACCTTACACTGCGCTGCTGGAAGAGAACCAAATATGGTTTCTGTTAGAAGTCAGTTTCTTACCTTTGTCTTGGTAAGGTTAATCTTGCTAAATACCCTCTCACAATCTGCGTTCTAATGCGGCAAGCAACGGTCCAAATCCATGTCATGCAAAGGACCAAAAGTCAAACTCAAAACTCTCTCTCTCTCTCTCTCTCTCTCTCTCTCTCTCTCTCTCTCTCTCTCTCTCAGAAGTTGACAGCGAATTTTTGTATGGCTTTATAATGTAATTATATTTGTGAGTCAATTATCGTATTTTCGTGTACGATTCTCAACCATGCATCGTACATCGTACGGATAGTCAAATTATTGTACAAATACGATAATTAGTACAGTTCACAACCCTGGTAGGCAGTGACCTTCAGGGCTGGGATGGTAGGCCCTGGAGGTTCACTTGAGGGCTGGGATGGTTGGCCCTCGCCCGTGGTGGCGCAGGCAGGATTTTTATAGTGGCCCCTGTGATTAGAGGCTGATGTCGCCCCCGTGTCCGCCGATGCACTTACCGTCGAAGGTAAAGTTAATGGGCAGCATGTGGGTGTTCTTAAGCCACTCGACGGTACAAAAAGATTTTGGAACCTGGCTGGATTCGAACTTGCCACTTCCAAATGCTAGCCACACGGCCATCACCTCCCCTGAATTAACTTTAAATGTGGCTGAATTAACTTTAACTGCAGACAAAAGGAGTAAACAGACTTGATAATTTTCTCAATTTTGATCATTGATAATTTTGTCTCAATTTTGATCAGTCTGTCAACACATTTGAGCATTTTACGTTCAGGGGTAACATATTTCAAGCAGGAAAAATAAATAGGTATTGTATTGAATGATAGTGATTATAATTATTGAATAATTATATAGTGATTCTTAATCCCCATGTTTCAAGGATAGAAGTTAGTTGTTAGTTGCCTTAGTTTGTATTGTATTAGCAGTTGCTTATTTCTTGATTTACATAGAATACTTTCATATCAAGTTCCAAGGGTTTAATATCCACTTCAACATCGGCTGTGAAGAAAAAATAAAGTAAAGCTACAATTAAACTTGCCTTGTGAGGAATGTAGAATTATAATTAATCCATACACACTAAAAACTAAGTAATCCTTATTGAATTTGCCTTTGCAGGTGGAAACGGATTATGTGGAAGAGGAAGTTGCCTTTTCAAGATACCACTTGTCGGCAGCATTAACTTGTGCCAAAGTGTGCAGCGGATTTGAAGAAGTGTGGGGCATCAAGTAGCAGTGGAAGCCGTGAGTGAAATAGCAGTTTTTATCTTTTGAGCAATTAAGTAGGTAAATTGTTAGGGATAAAACAGATCGAGATGATTTCTTTTTATTTAGAGGTTCAAGCATTGATAAAGTAAGCAACTATTATACATGAAAATATCAACACAACTGGTCAATTAGACCACCGATAGTATGCAGTGTTTCCGACTAATTTTAGGAATATACTTGACAGGGGTCAACAAGTAAGTATTGTAACACTAATAGTGTTCATTAGAAACAGACTGCTAAATATATTAAATTATTGGAAGAGAACAATAAATGGGCATATTAATTTACAAATGGCAAGGGTCAGTGGGATTCTGGATTGTTGTGTCGATCAATCAAATTTATATGAAAATAAATGTTATTTAAGAAAACGAGATCCATGCATAATGTATCTTATTTTATTATTTAAATTTATTCTCTTATAAATTTGATTGATTGACAAAATAACTCCAAAATCCCACTAACCCTTCCCATTTGTAAATGAATATACCCATTTATAAACTCTTGTTCTCTTTCAATTAAAATTCTACCATATAATTGCCAGTTCTTGTTTTCTAAATGAAACACACTATAATTTAGGTATGCTCAAAACAACTCATTTCCCTTAGCTATAATTTTAATTCACATTTATTTATGCATTATCTAGGCAGGTCAAATAAACTGACTTCAACAATATTCTTTTTATTTCAGATTAACAGAACACACACACACAGGACAACTAGTGTTCGTGGACAGCAGACACACTTGTGAGGAGCACCAGACCGTGGCCTCCCAGAGATCCTGGCCTGTGCCTCGAGTTGATGGCGTCACAAAGTTAGGCGGATTTTCAGGTTTTCAGTTCATTGAAATGTGTACTCTTACCCGATATTGCCGCTACCAGATGATATTTAGGAAAAATGAGCATAAGTAGTGTTCATCATAATTGCTGCATATCATGAGCATAAAAGAAAGACTACACCTATAGTAAGGTAATTGAAGTTAAGTAAATTAGTGTATAAACATTTTGTCTCACTATTTTTGCTGCAACTCACTTGCTTTTTGAGTCTTTCTGCTCACCTAGACTGTGCAGGTCAGTTTTGGTCTCCGTATTACAGGATGGATATAGTCTTGTTAGAATCAGTGCAGAGAAGGATGCGTAACTTTAGTTTGGAGGCTAGTCTTAGTTTTAGAAATTGAGGCTATTAAATTTACACTCACTCAAGAGGCGATCTGATTGAAGTTTTTAAGTGGATAAAAGGATACAATAAAGATGTAGGAAAGGTTCATATTGCTAGTAACCAGGGTAGACTACACAAGAAGTAACATTCAAACTGGAAAAGCGTAATTTAAAAAAGAAATGGGGAAAAACTGGTTCACAAATAGGGTTGTAAAGGATTGTAATGGACTCATTTGTCAGGTAGTTAGTGCGGAGTCAATAGGGAGCTATAGGTGTAGCCTTAATTTTGTTATGCTCATGATATGCAGCAATGTATCATGAACACAATGGTATGCTAATTTTCCTAAATATCTGGTATTACGGTAATATCGGGTAATTTTAGTAAGGAGTACAACATTTCAATGCACTGAAAACCCACTTATTCTTGCGACGCCATCAACTGGAGACCCAGGCAGGTCTCTCGGAGGCCACGACCAGACCCAGCGTCAGCAGCAGCAACACTTCTGGCAAGCAAGCGGTGCTCCCTCCATTCCCTGGCGTGGAGGGGCCACCTTCTAACCTTCAGTCATGCACTAGCCGTTTTTGCTGGTTGATGATTATTGAAGATTTAGAGAGTTCGAGAGACTCTCAACATTGAATATTTATTTTTTTTTTTTTTTTTTTTATTCCATATTACACAAGTTTTCATATTAGTGTGATATGTATGAACACAAAAATACCTGATGTTGGAAATTGTGACTAGTATCATTCAGCGTAACCGTTACATATGCAATAAATAAAACGAGTAACAGAGGTATTGCCTATATTATTCATGACCGGAATACCCTCATCTACCAAGTCACTGCAAAAAATCTTAAATGGGTGTGACTTCTTCAGATATTTTGCCCTTTTCGGTAGGGTGTCTCGCTGCGCTGAAGGTGAGCGCTCCAGATAACTTAACTAAGGGTAAAGACGGGTTGCAGTCTTTACACCCC
Source organism: Chionoecetes opilio (assembly GCA_016584305.1). Classification (NCBI taxonomy): domain Eukaryota; kingdom Metazoa; phylum Arthropoda; class Malacostraca; order Decapoda; family Majidae; genus Chionoecetes; species Chionoecetes opilio. The sequence continues at coordinate 315,889 of JACEEZ010010570.1, forward strand.
CTATTACCCCACCTTCCTTCACTCCCTCCCCCAGGTCTACAGAAGCACTATCCATTGTCAAGAAGACACAGATTTGTACAGTGGTGGCAAGTCCGTGAGGGAGATGAGAATATCCGGAAATGCTGTCTCAATCTGGTGCATGCATAAGAGAATAAATGACGAGTCAAACACCTCGGAAAATGTCAAGAAAGCCAAGCAATGTGGTCTTTTTTACACTTTCCGAGCTATTTGACTCGTCGTTTAAAGCCTGTATGCACCAGATTGAGACCGTTTCCGGATATTTTCATCTCCCTCACGGACTTGCCACCGCTGTACAAAGTGACTATCTGTGTCTTGTTGACAATGCAATAGTGATTTGCCTTGCATAATGCTTCTGTAGACCTGGGGGAAGGTGGAATGATAGGTGTATGGGCAGCAATCCTCTCCCCTTAGTGCAATGATTCCTACCTTCAGCCCAGTGAGAGACATGACAAAATTCAACCGGTATCACAAAAGAGCAAAAAACTGTACGACCACATTGAAATCTCATACAAGGTGTATTGGCAAAAATCATATCTTAGATGTAATGATTTGTTAAATGTTGAAACCTGAAAATTGATAAGAGAAAAATAAAATTTAATCATAAAGTATTAAAAATCAATCTAATCAGCTTTGAGTATTTACCTAAGTGCCAAGTGAGAATACAAATGAGTGTCGTTTTGAAACTCCATAAATAAACAAGACTTCTAGAACAGGAATCTGATTATCCACGGTGTTATCAACTGCCTTCATCAGGTAAGTCACAAACCTCATCACAGAACCAGCTGCAACGGCGATCATGATACTTTACTTGGAGGAGACATCAGCACCCACTGCCTCCCCTACTGACTTGAAGCCATCATGTCTGTTGGAAGGGAGAGGAGCTTGGTTACAATGGTTAGTTTGATTCAGAACAGGCAAACATGGAGTACTCAAATTAAGAAGACCAGATAGAAATGACAGGTGTTCTTACAACGTGTGTGTGAGACGATGAGAAAGCCAATTATCTTAGGGACCTACATATTGCTATATAATGGTGAGCCTCCCTTCTTTTTCTATTATCAAAAATATAAGAACAACATCGTGTTCAAGAGAAGTTTCTCTATCACATGGCATGAATTACTTTAGCAATAAATAAATAAATCAAGCCTCTGGCCCCTTTGCTTTTGGCTCAGTTCTTGCGGCTGGAACGTGACAGCGAGCCACGTTCCAGCCAATTAACTCATTACGTGAATTACTCATTAAGGGCTTGTTCTATGCAAAAAGTTTGTTTAACAAACCCCCGTTGATTTTGACAGCACTACTTGCATGTCGAATGTCAGCTCAATCCGACAATAATTAGGAGTAGTTTACGCTAATTACTCATTAAGGGCTTGTTTTATGCAAAAAAATTCTTCCGACGACCTCCATTGATTTGACAGCACTACTTGCATGTCAAATTTCAGCTGAATCCGACAATAATTAGGAGTAGTTATACACTTTTTGGCGGAAACTTGGTTCCACGGGTCTTATGGTAAGCGACCTCGCTGTCAATAACCAGTAAATAAATACGAATACATAAATCTATGATATGAGATTAACAAATTCGCACCCTTCTCCGCAATACATGCACATTTTGATCTATGTTACAACAAAATAATTCAGTGTTACATTATGCTTACCTTAATAAGACTTCCAGTTCATCTGTTATTTTGGTGACTAGCGGTGGTCCATGGTAGACAAGCCCAGTGTACAGCTGCACCAAGCTGGCTCCTGCCCGGATCTTTTCGTAAGCATCACGGCCACTCGCCACCCCGCCCACTCCAATGATAGGCACCTGACCTGGATGAAAAAACACATTCAATAATTCACAGTATAGGAACTTGTGGTATGACGTACGAGGGTGGCTTCAAGTGTTGGGAGTATGGATTGTGAGTAATGGCTGTTGAATGCATATGTGAGTATATTTGGATGTTGGTATGTGAGAAATATAAAGATATATAAGAGGATATTAGAAATACTTATACTGTATACATGACAATGTATATTTACATGATAATCTAGGACAAAAAATATCAGATATGCACACATGAATGAATGGGTAATGTGTAGGGATGTATGCATGTGTGGTGAGAGGAAGGACTATCAGGGGTCTCTTGACGTCACTTTGGTGTCGGGACGTGAGAGGGAAAAGTTACCACTTGGCCTGGAAGAGAGAGGGCGTCTCGGTTACCAGTTTTTTGGTGATTGCTATGTTTGGGTTATTTGTACTTAAGAATTATCATATCCTTTGGGAAGTTGGCTACATAGGGGTCTGTCCTGTTGATGGGATACCTTAGGTTATTGTGCCTCGTATGTGTTTGTGTGAGCCAAATAGTTTGATGTTCAGGGTCAGTCAATGGTGGAGAACTGCTGATGGTGAAAAGAGGAAGCCAGTGATAGATGCAGTTCAAGTTCTAAGATACTAATGTTTGTTCAGTGATCAATCAATCTTTGTAATGATGAAGTCAAACCTTTAGTGAGGCGGTACATTTCTTTGATGACGCGTGTAGAGAGGTCCTTCAGGGGCTGTCCACTCAGGCCCCCGACCTCCTCCCGCTCAGGGCTACTCAGGGAGGCGGGACGCAGTACTGTGGTGTTGGTGACTATCAACCCATCAATCTGAAACACCATTGTCTTAACATTGGATATAACCAAAAACATTTTCAGGGATTCAGACTTCACTCAAGCTTAATATTAGAGCTACAGGATTTTCAATGAGTATACAACTCATGAAAATAGATGGCTTCAAACAAGGAATTGTCACACAGATCAGGTCTATGATACAATAAATACAATCAAGAAAATGCTAGCAAAAGAGAGGAAAGGGTTTACTATATTCATGGACCTGAGGTAAGTATATGACAAGGAAAATACGAGAAGCAATGCAAGGGATGCTGAACGGTAGGCAGAAGGCGCCACCAGCCAGTGTACTTTTTTTTATACGCTTCAGGATGCTTCAGGTGGGGAAACTTTCTGATGTGATAACTGGGGCAGAAAAAGAGGACTTAAAACATTTTCTGCTATGGTGCCCAGCCTACAGTAATGAAAGAAAGAAAAGTGTGAGGCTACAACAACCTTACTTAGAGGAGGAAGAGGCTATAGTGGGGAAGTATTTGTTCGGAGATGGGAATGTGGAAGAAGCAAAAAGAACAATCAACAGTTTTTGGATGACCAGAGAAAATAAGAAGAAAGAAAAAGAAAGAAACTAATAAGCTAGAATAAGAGAAGAAAACAAATTAAAGACCCAGACAGCAAGAAGAAACACGTCAGGGAGTGCCGTTGAAAAAGGCCTGACTCGGGCCGACCACAACTGAACTGAACTGAACTACATTACCATTACCATTTAGGAAGAGAATCTTTTGATTTACACCATTCGATTCAGTGCTTCAAAATATAAGCATCACAAAGAACAAATAATTAATTTCTCTGTCTTTTTATGCATCAACTTCACCCACACCAGGAAGTCATCTGCCCTTTAGAAGTGAACACCCTCTTCCTATCCATTTTTTTTTGCTCTTTATTTTCCTACTATTTCATTTCCATATATTATCTAATTGATTTTCTTCCCCACCGTTCTTTCCACACCATCACTTCTGTCAATTTAATTCTCAAGTTTACATCTCTATCCGTCCATTGATGCATCTATCAAAGTTATGTAAGCATCATCGTCATCTTTCTGTTTAACGTCAGATTTTCCTATGAGGTCTTATGAGGTTAGACAGTCGATGATGCGCTTCCAATTCTATCGTCGGCGTTCATCATTTAAATTTCTACAGTTATGTAAGCAATATACGTAAGAAAACATAATGCCTTGATTTGAATGAGACTCATCCTAGGTAGTTACCGTACTTTTTTCTCCAGAGCAACACTAGCGATGTCTTGCATGTCCGACAGAGTGAGGTCCGGCGCAATCTTGAGAAGCAGTGGTGGTCTGTGGGTACCCGGCAGGCTGTCACGAGCAACTACAACAGCCTCTACTAGCTTCTCCAGTTTATCCCGATTTTGTAGAGTTCTTAGTCCAGGGGTATTGGGGCTGAAAGAAAAAATCTGGGATGAGAAAAATCATATTAAGTACAGCTAGGTTATGTCTCTTCTTGATCTGCTACAAATTGTTCTTTTCAGTATTCAATTGTACTACTTAGTCGACATTTTTCTGTTCCTCTCCTCCATCTGATTTTTTTCTAAATGATGCGCTGATGCAGTGGTCATGCATCTTGTAAGCCATCACATACAGTACCAATACCTTCAAGGTGTTCAAGGATGATGAGAGATGCCAAATGACTAGTATTTTAGTTTGCAGTTTTTATGGCATTTACTGCACTTTATATAATATTATGTCATGGTCTCTTGTTGGCCAACTCAAATTTCTTTCCTAACCTTTAGTTCTCCTGTTCTTATAATTGTCTGCAGCATGACAGCTCAGCCTAAGTTCATACACTCAAATGTGTATATTATGGGTTTTTGTTGTTGTTGTTGTTGCTGTATGCCTATGGAGAATTTTTTTCTTTCTTGTTTTTATTATTATTATTATCATTATGAATGCAGTAGAATTATGAATTACAGTAGAGGTGATAGGTGGACTTACAGGACTTACTACTCTCACTAATAGAGACTCACCTGGACACATTCACCACCAAGTAGTCTGCGAGGGCACCAAACTTGTGCACGCCAAGACTGTAGTCCCTCTCATGGTCCTCAGAGTGTTTGTTCTTGCCCAGGTTGACCCCCAGGATGGCGCCCCCCGCTGCCCTGGCGGGGGTAGCCGGCTCAGACGGGCAAACACTTCCTCGTGGCCGTCACTGTTGAAGCCGTACCTTGGGGAAGCAGGACAGGCTAAAGAACAAAAGTAAATATCTTCTGAAGCTGCTGTGTGGTAGTTATGATGGTGTTGGTGTGGTTGTTGGTGGTGGTGAGTTTTGGTCGTAAGAACATGTCTCAACTATTAAAATGGGAGTCAATGGGAAAATATAATTAGTTTAATGCATCTCTGCTTAACGCTATATTTCCCACGAACGTAACTCATGAGTTAAACAATGATTGGGTGTATGTACAGTATAGACACATTCCTTGTTTGACGCAAATTCGCTTAACAAAAATTCAGTTACACAATATAAATTTTTGTACCAAAATTCATTTAACACATGAAAAACTTGAAGTCATGCACAAAATTGTTTTGATAACAATTTGACAAAATATATTTTTGAAAATCATTTTGTCAAATAGGTACATACTCATTTTACAATAATAATTATTTTATTTGTCAAAAACATGACCAAATTATCTACCTATAACATAATAAATGTACCAAAACAGCAGCAGAGGTGGGCTCATTCAGGGCTTGAAAACAACATTATTTTTCTAACGTTCTAATCAGAAACAGTATTATTAAAGTTTCGTTTTTCGTTCCTCCTCAAAACATAACGTTCCTGAACCGGTTAGAAAGAAATTAAAACCGGTTAGAACATTATTCTCAAACCCTGTATTGAATATGCTATTAGCCCTAATAAATAATGCCTATACATGACTACATTCTTATAGATGGTAATAAAGCCATACATTTCATGGTGCACAGTATCCAACAAAATCAAACTCTTAGATGTCGTGAGAACTATATTATTATACAACTTAAATAAGGCAACACATTTACATATACAGGAAGCGTAGTGTAGGAGTATGCAGTCTCAGTTGCCGTAAAGACATGAATCACTAATAATTATCTATTAATATTATATATGGCAAAAAATATATTAATTCGTAATATCACCAACCCACTAATTAAATAAACCTTATCAATGAAATCAATGACTACATGTGGTACTCCATGGAATCGAGCCTAGGACACTCACACCAAAATTTGGCGCACCAAGCATTAGGCTATGAACACAGTTAAAAGTTTAAGCACATAGTACTTACAATATATTATCCATTTTTGAATACTGGATAGTAATCTAAGCATGTTCTTAAACCCAACTGCAGTATCATAGCTCAACTATTGCATGAATGGAATGTGTAATAAAATAAAGGAACGTGATGCATAATTATCATGAAGACAAAAAATCATAATTATAAAAGGTAAAAAATAGTTACTCTTCACAAATTAAATGAAACTGATGCATATGATACTATTTGAAACAAAACCACATTGTCAATTGCCAAGTGAACAAATACAGTAGACTTAATTGATGTATGTATGTAATACATTTGTATTTACTTAAATAGGGGGAGGCGGGAGCGGAGTGGTTAGCGTCTCCGACTGGCGTTCTCGGTGACCAGAGTTCGATCCCCGAAGAAACCCAAAACCTTTCTGCACCGTCGAGTGGCCTAAGAACACCCATATGCCCTGCCCATCAACTCTACCTTCGATTGCGAGTGCACCGGAGGACACAGGGGGGCGGCATGAGCCTCTAATCACAGGCGTCACTATAAGAATCCTGCCTGCGCCACCACGGGCGAGGACCAACCATCACAGCCCTCAAGTGAACCTCCAGAGCCTACCATCCGAGCCCTGGGTCACCACTGCCTACAGGCGCTATAGGCACAAATGTAACAAAAAATAATAGGTAATAATAATTTGGCTACTGGAAGTGAAAATGGATTATTGACCAAATATGGCATGGAACGAAAAAATATAGTTTTTAACCGGTTACAAGGATTTTAAAATAGCGTTTTTGCTCCGGAACAGTAAATATGATTACGTTTTCGTTTCCGTTTTTGTTCCGAGCATAATTTGTTCATTACAGTTTTCGTTTTCGTTCCCTTTAACCGTTTCAAAGCCCTGGTCTCATTACATGAGACTGAGATGAAAGGCCAGATATTTAACAATAACATAAATAATTAAATATCAAATATACTAAGGCTAACAATTACTACCTTTACCAGAGAGATAGCAACAAAAGCATCCCATCTGAGAAGCCTGTCTGAGCCACACACCTGTTGATGACGGCAGCATCAGCAGTGAGGCGGAACACCCGGGGCCGTGGGTTGCCAGGCTGGGGCTGGGGCGTCACCGAGCCCACCTCCACAAAGCCAAAGCCCATTCTCCACAGCCCCTCCACAGCCTCCCCGTGCTTTGTCAAACCCCGCAGCAAGCCCGACGGGGGTCCGAAAGTGCAGGTTGAGCAACTGGCAAGTCTGAGGGGATAAAATAAAGCTTATATTACAGTGAAAAATGAAACAAGAACCACTTCCATGCAGGTGTTTTAAACAGAAGGTAGGTAGCCATGAGCTGCATGATAATATAGCCTGGGTCCCACTATGAGGTTACGGGGCCACGTCAATGCTAACTAGGGTTGACGAAGTAAAATCAAGAGTTAACGTGGTCCTGACTTTAATGGTAACGGGGGAAGACGAGGCCTTGTTCCTGACATGGCACTATTTTCTAAACACTTTTTTAAATGGTTGTGTCAGCCCACGTCGAGTACCCTGGACGAGTGATGCGGCGTCGTGGCCATGACGTGAATCTGTCTTTGGCTGACGAGGCATTAACGTTGCTGGCATGGCGATCATGCTGACGTGAGTTGACGCGAAAAATTCCCTCGTCAACCAGTCAGGCAATTAACTCGTACATGAGTTGACGTACCGTTACGTGGATCCGTAACCTTATCGTGGGACCCGGGCTTAAGGAGGACTGTAAATAGGTTTCAGCTACTTTTTATAAACTACGTATTTCAAAATTATGTACATTTCTTATTCTATATAATTCCATATAGACTTCTTGAAAAATAAGAGTTATTTGCACTACATGTAGACCCTGTTTAACGCACAAGATACGTTCCTGGAAAATCTTCCGTTAAGCAAAAAATGCGTTAAACTAATCATGTTTCCCGTTGAATTTCCCATCGGTTTCTTTAACGTTTAGAAGAATTTTAAGCGTCATTTTGAAAGTTTTGTGCATTAAGCAAATTTTATTACAAAAAGAAAAATGTACAACTCCGGATTTTCATGAAGCGAGCCTCTGTTAAACAGGGTTCACGTGTACTAGCTTTTCATTAACAAAAAGCATGCAACACCAACAAATAACTATATGCTATACAGTCTTTAAAGAAATCACATGAAACAAACATAACTCTGTGATAGTATTTTAAACACCAAAAGTTTGCAGGAAAAATAAAAAAATTTAATTGTAACTGCTCAGAGAAAAAATTGTCAACATACAAAATTATAGGTAATTTGTGAGAATAGTTGGACGTTTTAAGAAGTTAAGAGTTACTGTTAGAGTTAATGATGCGTGATATTAAAGTGGAAAACAATCAATTACATGCAACATTTGGATGGGTAGACAGGCAGAGTTTTTAGGCAATATGAACAGACAAATTATGCACCCCTAATATTGCCCCCTTCGCAGGTCACTAGCACGAGGGTGTTAAATAGGTAGTGATGCAAGGTTTTAGTGATATTTCTGTCATTTTCTTCCATATGTATTGTAGATCAAAAACATGCTATGCGAAGTGGGTGAAGTTAAGCTGATCTACAACTGATTATAAATGTCTAACTACATACAACACTTGTTTAGCCTTTAAAGCTACTTATTATGCACTAAATAAGTATACAAACTTAAAAACACATATATACAACAATGGACACAAAAGGGTTACAACACAGTCCATGAACACAACAAAAGTGGCAACAACACAGTCCATGAACACAACAAAAGTGGCAACAACACAGTCCATGAACACAACAAAGGCAACAACACAGCAATATATACAGAAATTTAGTGGATGCAGGCAATTCATAACTATACATACATCAGGAGCGTGTTATCCTTCCCATCGAGCAGGAACCTCAGCAGCTGATAACACTTATGACAACACTTCTTGAATCCTGATATATTAAATCAATAAAACAAGGTCAAATAGAGGGTGCTTTATTGTTTTTATAATGTTCTTTGTACACATTTCTCAGATTTCTCCAATTCTTCCCAAGTGGAGAAAAAGGATATTTGGATGTCTTCATGTCTTTAAACCCTCTTCTCAATGCTTCATTCTCCCTCAACATTAATGTCATGGAAATATGCTTGACATTACTATCACAGTGAATATTTTGTTACATATACACTCGACCCTCGATTCAACAGACCTTGATTTAATGGATTTCGGATTTAGCGGACTCCATCTGCTACCGGACAAGCGGACCAAACTATTCAATAAGTCCGCTGCTTGAAAAATGTCTCTGCTAGGATCTTCTGGACTCAGAATAGAGGTCTTCTGAGTCCTGTATACAGCTCTACATATATTTCATGGTACTGTAATTAAAACAAAAACTACAGTGGTCCCTCACGTTTGGCGATTTAATTAGTCTTGCCAAACCATCACTAAAAGTTAATTTTGCTAAATGCGAATAGTACTTTCAATGGGAAAATTATCCATGACCATTAAGGCTGGTTCACACTGAGTTTTTTTCGGCATTTTGTCGACAGAGAAGTCGGTCTGGGTCTGGGGCTGGTGTCATGATCGCCTAGGTTTTAAAAAAAAATCACACACCGCTCACTCGGTCTTTTATCGACCGAGTTGCCGAGAATTTCGCGCGCCAAATTCAAATAAACGCAGAAGCCAGCACGTCCCTCCTCCCCAATCACCCCAATTATTGGTATAATTTCGGTATTGGGCACTAAAAACTAACAAATTTAACTTACATCATCGTGCAGATCTTTTCATCCTTAATTTGAATCCCAATTTCCCATGCCAATGACGATACATATAATACCGAAAATTTTCCATTTTATCTACCGTAGATAACAGTCAAGTCGCCAGTTCAACGTTTCTTTGTTATTTACAGACGTGTGGTGGCGTTAATACTTACATTTGTACATCCATGATTTCAGGAAAGTTAGAAGGGGCTATCTGGAAAGTCTGTGTCATTTTGTGTCTTCATCTGTGTCATATTAGGGCTATAAATGAACAAATTACAAAAATAAAACCGAGTGGCGACTTTGCTATACTTACTACAGTAAAGTCGCCAGCTAGTATTTTAACCCAACAGTTGAGTTGCCACTCTGGGGAATTCAGGGAAATTAGAGGTAAAGTAAAACAAGTCTCTATATATATTACCTGCGGAAGATGCTTGGATATATAAAAATTCCTCTGCCAACGTGAAAGCAAATTCTATTCAAGTTTGAAAGATATGGAAAGTCTTGTGTCCTGCCGCCCGTAAGGTGATGAGCTACTGTCTGTCGTCGCGCCAAGAAAAACGTGAGATGCAAAATGCGCAACAGTTATATTTGCAGATACAAAGCATGAAACAACCCTGAAACAGGGTAGATTATACAGTCATAATATAAACTACTGTGTAACATCTTCAGTGGCACATAAAAATCAGTAGTGATGCTATAATTCGTAATATTTGGCGCCTGGCGACATGACTGCAGGTGGCGACTTGACTGTTATCTACAGTAGCCATAAACGGTTGTTAGTTTAAATCAGATTATGTTAGGTTAGACGTGGGGTTTGATTTAGTAGATGATATCAAGGAAAAAATTAAACTATCAATACTACTTCATAATAAAGTGCGCAAAAACTTATCTTCCGCGCGCCAAATACACACAAGCCAGCCACTAGCCCCTAGCCCCTGTAGCGCGACGTGACCCCTGACCCTGCAGATCAGGCACGGTAAGTCAGGGACGACCCTGGTCGTCAGCACGAGCTTGACAGACGACCTACAAAGCGATACCAAAGACACTACAACGTAGTGTGTCTTTGGCGATACTAAGCAGGAAAGGTCACAAGAAGAAGAAGATTTGTCGACCGAAACGAATTGCGTGTGTGAACGTAATCTCCGCACTAGCCCGCAAGAGACCGACTTCTCTGTCTACAAAAAGGCCGAAAAAACCTCAGTGTGAACCAGCCTTTAGTCTTTGACAAGGCCCGAGTTCACCCTTTTGACTTCCATTTTCGTACTTTAACTGCTTAAAAGCAAAGACATTATAAATTAAACATTAACAGCAATACAAAAGATAATAGATAAGATATTATTTACCATGAATTGTAATATAGAGTTAGGTGCCGATGTAATGCATAATACTAAGAAAAAACAAGAGCTGGGTCAACAAGGTGGCGGTTGCTGCTGCCAAGATGGCCGTCAGATGTAAAAATCACCCCCTTCCCGCTGCCGTTCTCCACTGTAAAACGTCTGATATATCAGGTCTGCCGCTTCACCTGGGATACTTCGCTAGGCGACGCCCTCCGTGCCACCACCATGGGTCATTACCGCTCAGACTCCTCCCCGCACCCATGGATAAGAAAATCAGCCCACTTCCTGATGTCTCCCTCACCCGCCTGAGGGCTGCCACCACACTGTCACACACAACACTCACGGCCCACCTGACGATGAGTCACCTAGTCTTTGAAGAGACCCGAGTTCTGGGAAGAGATACCGGGAAGATAACAAACACCAACATGGACGCTTGCGGGTGGTGCATTCTGGGCCGACGACATTCCGTGACGTCAGCGCGCATCTCGCCAAAAGTGAATTTAAAGTGCCAAATTGGGATTCTGGTACCGTATCCAACCTATTGCCAATACTGTGTTTCGCCAGGCTGAGATTCGCCAAACGCGAGGGACCACTGTATAATTATTTTCATGTTTTTGTTCTGTAATGATACGTAATGTCTAGGTTATATATATCAATAAGCTTCTTAAAACCCATATATCCTAATTCATAACCATATTTCATATTTTCATTGTCTCTATAAGTAATAAATACTACTAGTGTTAAGTATGAAAAATAATGGCGTTCGGTAAGCGAACACCAAACACTTGACTTTTCAAGCAACGGACACTTCAATTCTCCATTTAGTCCGTTAAATTGAGAGTCGAGTGTATTAAGGAGTCTGCAAAACTTTAGACCTGTGTTTGCATTACTTGCATTGAAATGTTTCACAATTTATGACTAAAACTACTTCATTAAAATAAAATTCATATATGTACATAATTAGAGATCCTAAAACAAATATCTATGGAGAAAAATAGAAAAATAACTTGACTACTACTATCTGCACTATAGTCTCTTTACAGGATAAATGGCATGAATAGTCAATGTGGCAGAATGAAGGTGTTCCATATTGGTTCACTGAGCTTAAAATGAAGAATAAAATGGAGTTGGATGGATGGGATATGATAATAGCCTTGAGTGTTCTTCCTCTTCTTCTTTCTGTTTAACATCAGTTTTTCTTTTTCCCATATCTCATGAGATTAGACGGCCGATGATACGCTTCCAACTATCTCTATACGTTGCCTCAACTTCTTCAATGCCCAATGCTGCCAGATCCTCTTCAACACACTGCCTCCATGTCTTCCTTGGCCTGACCGGTGGACAACGATTTGGCACTTCCACTCTAACAGCTCTCCCCAATGCCTCACCACCTTCTCTCCTCTTCACGTGCCCAAACCACCTCAATCGCCTTACTCTCAGCACTGTAATCAGCTCCTTCAATTCACATTTTCTTGCCACCTCTTCACTGGACACTTCATCTCTCCATGTGATCCCAGTCATATATCTCAACATTCTCCGATCACACCCAACCAACACATCCTCCAACTTCTTCGTCAAGGCCCATGTCTCAAAACCATACAGCAAAAAGACCCTGAGTGCCCCTGCAATAGCCCTGAGTGTGTTGTGGCAAACATTGTGCTTGGCATACTTGGCATTAAAAAAATATATATAAATGGAATATTAAAAATACTGGTAAATGAGATTTCAAATTCTTACCGAGATGCACATCATATTATACATAATTACTATTTCATATATGTATACACTGTAGGAGTATACACTACTATATGACTACTTGCACACCTGTCAAACCAGAGAACATCCTCGACATCACAAGTACACTAAGTTAGGGTCATGAATTTTGTTACAACAGGACTGAAGAATAGCAGTCTATTTCATAATGCTAGGATGTGAGTTACTATACTGAATCTTCCTTCCAATTTGCATTATGGAACTGAAAATGTAGCAAACACATTCAGGCTATGAACCCTCAACAATAGTGAAGTAATATTTTTCACTTCTTGCTGTTATTCCATTTCATCTTCTTACATCATAAACTATACCAATATGCTACATCCAGCTGGCCTTGACTCGAATATGTTTGCTTCCTTTCCATAATATGCTCAGGAAAATTGTTCAGCATGATTACTCATCATCCAGTAAGGGTGGAACAGGCTGCCTATTTCCCACAGTTTATAATAATCAATTACACAATATAACACTTGCATACCATCAAATAAATTCCTATAAAATAATGTACACACTACTTGCAGCCCAAGCTGAACTTTACACCCGATCCACTATGTATTACACATATATTCACGACGCTTCCTCCCTCCTCAATCAGACCTTAACAGACTCCTGAGAGACAGTTACCGTGGTTGTGGAGGATCCTGGAGGCTCCTGGAGAGGGTTGAAGAAAAGGGTCATGTAGCAAAAGACAAGGTGCTTGATGGAAATTAAGAAGTAGGTACAGTTTTCCCTATCAGTGCATTGATATGTGGGACAGCCTGGACAGTGCCATTATAGATGACAAGAATATTCATCTTTTTAAAGCTCTAAGAGAGACAAGGAGACGGGACCCCACGAGTGTAAATAATTTCCCGTATATCACAACTAGGTAAATATATAGGTTTTTACCTATATATACAATCTATCAATCATTGCGGGCATACACCGGGGGGGCGCATCGCCTCGCTCACAATGCGACGCCACTCCCAGGGGTCACCACGCTCGAGTCCCCATGCAGGCTCCCTTCCCATACCAAGCAACTCTGGGCAGGAAACATCAACTTGCCCCAGACACGAGCCTTGTGGATGCCCCCTTGGCCTCCTCCACGCCGGATTGTCTCTTACAGATACAAACCGTTGGGAAGGATCGCCAATTGCGATCGAGGGTGTGTGTCATTCACCCATGTGGTCTTGTCCACTCGAGTCAGGCTTGCAATTTCACCCTCCCGGTGCGAGCTTGGAGCTCATTATTACCGATCTTAGGGTAATACTGGAACCTCATACACTACACACCCCTATCCCCTTGTTCAAGGGGGACAGTAACCGCCCAAATTTCTCAGTGGAAAAATCCCCGGGTATGAGCGGGGCCAGGGATCGAACGCCGGACCACAGAATGGTGCCGAGCGCCCTAACCAACTGAGCCGTCCAGACAGTAATGAGTGTGTGTGTGTGTGTGTACGTGCATACGAACAGATACGACCACTTACCAGAAGGTGGGACTCCCGCAGCTTAGCCTCGGGCACCAGGTGGTACTTGGCGGCCTTCACTGCCAGTGTGTGTGCCGTCTCTGGGTCTAGGGAGAGCAGCAGTGGCATGACCCAGGTGTTGTAAAACTTCTCATTCTGGTGATAGATGTTGACGCTGGCAAATACTAATGTGCCGCCTGTTCCAACTTTGATCAGGTCTCCAAACTTTTTCTGAAAGAGAAGAAAAAAAAATTTATTGATATAGTAAATTTAATCTAATAGCTCGTCAAGACAAGCAGCCAATGGGATTCAAAAGCTTAGCCTGGTGTCTACAACCAAAATAGATACAAAATATTAATAGTGATTTAGTGATCGATCAGATACTGACAAGTCGCCGACTACCATCAACAACCTATGACTGGTTGGCCATTAATCAGCAATCATTCAGCTACCAATTACCGACCAGTAGGTGATCACCGGTTAATTGCCTACTGAAGACTGACATCTGACAACTTACTGACTACCAGCAATCAAATCAGTCAACAGAAGGTTTTTGGTACAGCACCAAAATCCTACTGGTCACCAATTTTGTCATAAGATGGTGAGCGAATAGCAACCAGGCAGCCAATACTCGTGCAATTTTCGAAAATCTCCGACAACCTTCTGGCAATCTGAGGTCGCAGGTGGTCGGAAATTGGTCGTACGGGCAGTGTGATTGGGGTCTTATAAAGCCAATGGGAATAGCCATAATGTTCGTTACTAGGGTAATGGGATACTGGTTCCTACGTCATAAATGCATGGAAATCCGCCCCACCCCTATTAATTCACACAACAAACCATGATCATCCAGTTTTCTTATCTGTAACCGCTGCCGTATCTCTGGACAATCACATACAGAATACAGCTGTCGTATATAACTGCGGCGTAATGGGATACAGCCATCGGTAAAACTGCAGATTAATACAATACATAGATATTGGTTATGTAACCTGACCTAACTGAACAGACCCCCGCTAGTTAACAAACATAACCTGGACAGTGGTTACGTAACTTAACTTAGCTGCAGATCCCGCTTCTGTTATTAATAATTTTTGACGACTAATAATGTAGGGGTTAGAAATACTGCAAATGGGCAGACCTACAAGTTGAGGACGGTTGTAACTATGTGGCTTGGGTTAATATTCCCCAGGAGTTGGCGGGCTCTATTATTTTTGGCTCTATAGTGTGTAGTAGTTATTCACTTGCAGAAACCAAAAATATAGCACTAATTTATATATAATAATAGCTAGGTTAGGTTAGGTTTAGGTTATGAATAGGTTCGGTTTTGGTTAGGTTAAGTTTCGGATATGTTTGGGTTAGATTTGTAGCGTGATTTAAGTTAAATAGCATCTGACAGTGCACAATTGCCCGGCTGCCATGGCGGAATATTTACCGTGCCTTGGGTAAATTTCCAGATGAACACCGAACTTTCTTTGGTGGACGAAACTATTTATTCCTGGTGAGTTTTGATGTGTTTCAATCTATCTGCTATCCATCTAAACCGTTTCTGTCGTAAATCAATATAAAATAAAAAAAATTGCAAAAAACGACACAAAACAAAAAGAACCTAACCTTTACCTAACTAAGTATACATTTTTTTTTTTCAAATACCCTTTACCCCCCCCCCCAAAAAAAAAAAAAAAAAAAAATTGGGACAGAAACAGTGAACAGATTCATGCAAAACACATCAAAACTCACTAGAAAAAAATAGTTTCGTCCACCAAAGTGACTTCGGTGTTCATCTGGAATAATACAGTGCCTTGTACTATTGTATTAAACTGCAGTAGAACCTGGTCGCCTAGGTAATGTTTAGCCGCGGGACTTAAAGATACGGGACCGTACCTCTCGCCACTTAAATAATTACATAACTTGGGATTCCTTACTTTGAAAATTTTGCTGCCGAACAGTCGTCCAAACATTCTGGGCATTGTGTGTTGGATGGCCGGAGGTGTTGCTGCTAGTAACACATGCGGGTGTTGCGAGGCCCTGGGTGTTGCCGTCAGCCTGGGAGTGTCAGCCCGTCAGCCA
This sequence comes from Chionoecetes opilio, assembly GCA_016584305.1. Classification (NCBI taxonomy): domain Eukaryota; kingdom Metazoa; phylum Arthropoda; class Malacostraca; order Decapoda; family Majidae; genus Chionoecetes; species Chionoecetes opilio. The sequence goes on from JACEEZ010010570.1 coordinate 332,180, forward strand.
GAACCTTGGTGTTGGTGTTGTTTAGGGCTGCGAGGATTCCTTAAGGAGCCCTGGTGATGTCCTATGGTTCTATGACAGGCGTGGCAGCTGACCTGTCTTGTTCAGGGAGGCACAGGGCAGGCGGATGATCATAAAACCTTCAGCCACCAACCGGCCAACTTCAGGAGACAACCATCAGCAGCAGCAGCAAGTTACAAAACCGCTGCTGAAACCACCGAAATAAATAATAGTAGGTCAACGATGGTTCAAACTACAGTATAAAAGGTCTACTGCATAATGGGCCATGTCAGAAACCTGATTATATATAAATAGATCATAAAGGCAGGTTCTTACATAACCCCCGTGACGTGCTGTTGGGAAGGACTGGCCAAAAAAAAGCTGTCTGCGGCCACGGGATGTCAACAAAGCACCACGTGTGTCTGACGAGGGCGGAGGCAGCTGAGACCCTAAACTAAAGAGACGAACAGCCTCAAGTAGCGTGTAGGACATATTTAATTAGGCTGGCTTTACAACAGTGATTCACCATGGGTCGCAAAATACCGGGGAAGAAGCACCGAGGCGTGAAGGACCCGTACAAGCAACAGGAGGTGCGCCTCAACAAGTAGGTGTCTATAGTAATAGTTAGCAATAATATTCATAGATTTGGTTTTTTTTATGATTTTTTCTCCATAAAACAATAATAATAATAATAATAAACAGAAGACCTACAAAGCGATAATAAGCAGAAAAGGTCACAAGAAGATGTGGTGTGCAGTCAGTTCGTACACCAAAAAGTTGTTTCGTGCACCAGTAGATTCGTACACCAAAAAGTTGTTTCGTACACCAAAAAGTTGTTTCGTGCACCAGTAGATTCGTACACCAAAAAGTTGTTTCGTGGTCTATATGAAACCATAGTCGTTTCGTACACTCGGCTCAGAGTTTAACTTTATTACTACCGTAGATAACACTAAAGTCGCCCGGACAACGTTTTTTTTTGTATTTATAGACGTGTGGTGGCGTTAATACTTACATTTCTACATCCATGATTTCAGGAAAGTTAGAAGGGGCTATCTGGAGAGTCTGTGTCATTTTGTGTCTTCATCTGTATCAGTATGGCTATTAATGAACAAATTACTAAAATAAAACCGAGTGGGGACGTTGGTAACGGAGCTACACTAAGATCGCCAGCTAGTGCTTATTTACTGTGTCCTTCCGTCGTCGTCGTCGTCGCGCGAAAAAAAACTATTAGTGAAATTTGAAACCGTATATACTTGCAGATACAAAGCATAAAACAACACTGAAACAGAGTAGATTATACAGTCATGATATAAACTACTGTGTATCATCTTCAGTGGCACATAAAAGTCAGTAGTGATGCTATAATTCGTAATATATGGCGGCTGGCGACTAAAGTGTTATCTACGGTAGAGTTACGAATCAACACCAGGTATGTACGAATAAACTCAAAATTAGTGTACGAAACAACTAACAAAACCTGGGTACGAAACAAATTGTGTACGAAACTCCATGTAACCGTCCATGTCCCAGCCTTGACCACTGATGAAAGATTAACAAAATGTTTCTAGATACTTTCCTTATCTTAAGTATTATGATACACGTTCTCATGTACTCGTTTGGTTTCTCAGCATCCCTCTATTTTTAGGAGGGGCACCTGGAACTGTCGCCGATAGGAATTCTCGCAGACGTCGGCGAATGTTCTTATTTTCGGTGACAGTTCTAGTTCTTGATCTTGATATTACAGTACTACTCAATATATACATTTAATCGTCTTTTGATTCCAGATGAACACCGAATTCATGAACACTGAATTCACTTTGGTGGACGAAACTATTTTTTCTGGCAAGATTTGATGTGCTTTGAATTAATCTGCTAACCATTTCTGTCGCAAATCTTTTTTTTTCTTTCTTTTTTTTAGTTAGGTAAAGGTTAGGTTTGGTAAAGGCTAGGTTAGGTATAGATTCAGTTAGGTTCAATTTGTTTTTTTGTCATTTCTATTGCAAATCACAAAAAAAAACTATTAAAAAATTATTTGCGACAGAAACGGTTAGCAGATGAATTCAAAATGCATCAAAACTCACCAGAAAAAATTGTTTCATCTGCCAAAGGAAGTTCAGTGTTCATCTGCCAAAGGAAGTTCAGTGTTCATCTGCCAAAGGAAGTTCAGTGTTCATCTGCCAAAGGAAGTTCAGTGTTCATCTGCCAAAGGAAGTTCAGTGTTCATCTGCCAAAGGAAGTTCAGTGTTCATCTGGAAATGTACCCATCTTTTACCCTTGTTCCTACATTTAGGGATTAAATACCAGCAATAGCTAGTTAGTTAACCAATGTCCAGATTAGGTTAGTGAACGAGTGGGTGGTTTGAGGTGGGCGCAGCCCCCCACTGTTAGATCAGCTTACGTTACCTATGTCAAACAGCAGTTTTAGTGTTTTGGTAAGGTAAAGAGGGGGGCATACGCTATGCTGCGCGTGGCCTCGGTGCTGATCTCCGTCGAATTGCCTTTGAGCCTGTGGTGGGTCAGAACCCGCTACCCCGGGCACAGGCATAGTTTAACATCCGGGTTACCACAGCTACCTTCCCCAGGTTTCCCCAGGCACCTATTTATCAACCCCGAAAGGGAGGAAGAACAGCTAGCGAGGTTGGCTGGCCGCTGACTTGCCCTGGCCCGGATTTGAACCAGGGCCCGCTTTTGCGACAAGCATAAATAGTGTCCAATAATGAAATAGCCCTTATAACTACTGACTTTTCATCTATTACAAGTGGAACTGTCGCCGAAAATGACCACGTCGGCGAGTGTTCTCGGTTGGTGTTTCAGCAAGAATTCCTTCGTACAAATTCGGCGACAGTTCCATAAATCAATCAATCAATCATTGGGGGCATACGCCGGAGGGCGCGTCGCCTCGCCCACCCTACGACGCCACTCCTGGGGGTCACCACGCGTGAGTTCCCATGCAGGCTCCTTTCCCATACCAAGCAGCTCTCGACAAGAAACATCAACTTGCCCCAGCCACGAGCCTTGTGGGCGCCCCCTTGGCCTCCTCCACGCCGGATTGTCTCTTACAGATACAACCCGAGGGGAATTCCATAAACCTCAGGATGAAATCATTTTACTGATAGATTTAGAGGAGAAAGACTTTACTTACCTGATATTAATTGTTTTTCTGTATTTATTTTTGGGGGAGGGGACTCTACCCTATATAAGCAAGGGAGGTCCTGGGAGCAAGCCTCCCAAATTTAGGAGATTATACGTTGGGTTTGATATACAGGAGAACCTCGTTTAACCGGCATTTAAAACAACGGCACTAATCGACCCAGGCTTTTTTTTTTTTTTTTTTCCCCACTGATAAACTCTGGAACTCTCTTCCTGTTTCTGTTTTTACACTTTCCTATGACTTACATCTTATCTTTTCAAAAGAAGAGTAACAAGACACCTCCCGAACTAAATTGGCTCACCCCACTTTTTTATTTTATTCTCTGACTGTCTTCTTTATAGGGACTGGCAACTAAGCGGCCTTTGTGTTACCCATTTTTGTTGTGCCCTTGGCCAGTTCCTTGTGATGGAAAAAAAAAAAAAGGGATTTTGGGGGATTCCATAAGAGTAACTCTCAAAACAACGGCAAAATGAGTTATCCGGCATGCGCTCTCCCCCGAGGGTGCCGGATAAACGAGGTTCTCCTGTAGTTAGCAATAATATTCATAGATTTGTTTTTTTTATGATTTTTGCTCCATAAAACAATAATAATAATAATATAATAATAATATGATAATTTTATTTTCACCCAAAGGCATACAGAAAGAAAAAACACTTTCTAACTGAAATGGCTTATTCAGGGTAAAGCTCTCCCTCCAAAAAAGAAAAGATGCCAAAAATCATATTTCAGTTAAAACAAAATTCTCACTTATTATATTCAATATTGGTAAAAATGTAGTTTAGTACAATACTCCCTGTTGACCAATAACCCCAGTTATGTCAGGAGAGAAATTTGTTATATTTTTTACTGTTCATAGCATAAATTAATCCAAGACTTATAAAACCTGCTTCCCCATGTGTTTGTGATGCTGAATAAGCAGCTAATGTTTTGTTTTCAATCTCCAGGGTAAAACACAAACTTAATGCAAAACCTGCATCCACCGAGTCTCAAGAAATACCAAGGCGTCTGCACGACATTGCAAAGTTCAACAATACCATAATCAAGAAAGACGTGAATATCAAAAAGAAGAAAAAGAAACTCAAAGATCACACTCTTATTGATGGCAGAAAGTAAGTATTTACCGTGATGCTGGAAAACTCTGCTTGTATTCTAAGAGATGAACATTGCTTTATAATGGCATGATAATAACATGAGTGAAATATAAAATAAATTAAAATGCTAATGCTCTAAATACATATCTTATACTCAATTCCTTCGGTGATTTGGTTTTCTGAATACATATTATATACTCAATGCCATTGGTGATTTTAACCCCTTCGTGCCCAGATCTTTCCTTTGCTATATAAAATTGTCTGTTGTTAGCCATAAAATTACGAAAAGTAACTAAATAGACCAAATTTGTTAGTGGACATTGATATGACCTCTTTTTCCTAAATAGGTCATATCTATAAAATATTGCTTATTTCATTAAGCATCGTCTAATGGTAGTCAAATTACAATGGAGATAACGTTCTGGGCCTCGGGGTAAAAAGACCTTCCTAAGCCTTTGATTGTCCCTTTGATGCTTATGATTTACTCTCCAGGTATGTTGACCGTGAGTCGGAGATGCCGGGCATGACGCGGCCCACAAAGATGGTGCCGCTGCTGCAGCAAAACCCTCAGGAGAACTATAAGAAATTCTTGAAGAGAGTTGATCGAGTGACAAATGTAAGCGGGCAAAGCACAGAGCTTCTACATTTTAATATCTGCCTTACTATATCAGACAGTACATGGCATTCTTCTAAGAAGCTCATATTTTGTTCTTCATGTGCATAGTCGTTGCTTCATGAAATCCTTGCATCTTTCCTAGAAAGATATTCATTCTTCTCATTTTATAGAATGGAAAAACCTTTTCATCCAATCAATAGGGTGCATCAATCAATACAGCTAATCAATAGGGTGCAGCCTCACCCTCACTTCTGCTCTTATGCCTCTCTTTCACACATATCTCTGTACTATTTTTCAGTTTTACTTCCTACTGTTCCTTTAGAGGCCCTCAGCCTTTACAACTTACATATAAAGGGCATGAATATACTTTGTCGTGTCCTGGTGGAACGCCGACGTGAGTTTCGACAGGGGATGCTTGCAGCCTATGTTGATCTCAAGAAGGCATTTGACTCAGTGCATCGTGAGTCACTTTGGGATCTTCTGCGACTTCGAGGGATTCCTGCAAGGACTATTGGTTTGATAACTGGTCTGTATTCTGGGACTGAGAGTGCTGTGAAGTGTGGGGCAGGTGTATCCAGCTTCTTCCCTGTGAATACAGGAGTGAGGCAAGGGTGCGTCCTTGCCCCATCACTTTTCAACGCTTGTATGGACTGGGTATTGGACAAGGTTGTAGATCAAAGTGATTGTGGAGCATCCGTCAGCAACACCAAGATCACTGATCTTGTTTTTGCCGATGATGCAGTAATCTTTGCTGAGTCGCTGGAGGTCCTGGTGATGGCTCTCGAGGCGCTGCACGAGGAGGCAAAGCCTTTGGGACTTGAGGTCTCCTGGTTCAAGACCAAGGTCCAGGTGTTTGGAGACTTACTAGATGAAGCAGTACAGTCTGTTCATGCGTGTGGCAAGGACATTGAGATCTTGGAAAGTTTTATATACCTTGGTAGCGCAGTCCATAATGACGGCGGGTCACGTCAAGAAGTCTTACGGCGGATTGGCATAGCCCACGGTGTTATGGACTCTCTCAGCGGGAGTATTTGGCATTGTCGGTACCTGTGCAGAAGGACAAAGATCCGGATCTTCAAGTCGCTTGTGATCCCTGTCTTACTCTATGGTTGTGAGACATGGACACTAAATAGTGACTTGAAGAGACGAATCAATGCCTTTGGTAATAAGTGTCTTCGCAGAATCATGGGGTATCGCTGGGATGATTACGTGTCAAATCAGCGATTGCACCGTGAGACTGAATCGAGGCCTATTACCTGCATAGTCCGTCAGCGCCAACTTCGGCTATATGGGCATGTGGCACGCTACCCTGAAACCGATCCATCCCATCGGGTTGTATCTGTAAGAGACAATCCGGCGTGGAGGAGGCCAAGGGGGTGCCCACAAGGCTCGTGGCTGGGGCAAGTTGATGTTTCTTGTCGAAAGCTGCTTGGTATGGGAAAGGAGCCTGCATGGGAACTCGCGCGTGGTGACCCCCGGGAGTGGCGTCGTAGGGTGGGCAAGGCGACGCGCCCCCCGGCGTATGCCCCCAATGATTGATTGAATATACTTTGTTCTACATTTTATCATCATCATTAAACGGGGTTGCAGCGAATTCCTCTACCCCAAGCAGGTGGATGTCACTAGCCAACTGACCCGAGGTCCTGACCCTGAGGCTGCCGTCAGTTAATTCCTTGAGAATATTGTATCCTTTGTGCCCCCCTCTTGAAAAAGTTGCAGTGGACGTCCTTGGCTGAATAGGTAGTTAGCAGTCGAAATAGATAGATTTCAGAATTTGTTTATGGAGACGCATGTCATTTTTTGTATCTTTTTATACGAGAGGTTAAAATCTAATGGTTGTAGAATACGTACAAGCAACGTAACATTCAAGTAAGTTTAATTGCATGTTAGCGGCAGGTGTCGAGTCTACAAAAACCAAGACTCATCACAACATAAGTGAATGGTGCTTTGATAAAACTGAAAAGTAATACCTATCTCTGTCTTTTGCAGGAGATATTGAAAGAGGCGGCCTTTGAAAAGAAGTTCAAAGTTGAGGTGCAGCGCAATGAGCACGGCCAAGTAGTCTCTGTGCAGCACGAGGAGAAGATTGACCACTTTTTGTCTGACAAGCAAAAGAAAAACTTAGTTGACCAGGTGGAGAAAAAGAAAGTAGCAAGGCGGGTAAGTTGCATCGCCTGTGGTACTGTTTTCAAATAAGAAATGTATTCCATCATAATTATAATCTTGACTTGGCCAGGATACATCAAGTAGAAATTTAGTAAACACCTTTGTATCTGTAGTTATTTGGCCAAAGGGTGTTCAGATAAGTGAAGCATCTGCAAAGCTCATGACAAAGCCTGGATTGACAAGACTAACCTTCACATGCTTTGATATCGATACCTTGTAGGCCAGTCTGTCTAGCAAATTGCTCAAGAAGCCACCCATCCCACATACTACCCATCAATCCTAACTAGTGCATCAGGGGACACGAGAGGTAGCATGAGCCTTTAATCATTACAGGCATCATAATTAAGTCCTGCCTGTGCCACCAAGGGAGACAGCAACTATCAGCCCATAAGGGAAAACACATAAAAAGGCTGAAAACATAGGTAGGGAAAAAAATTGCAGTCAGTAGCTTCATTTGTTCAGTTCCGCCAGTGCATCCACAGTACGGTTTTTGGGCAATCCACAGTACGGTTTTTGGGCAATCCACAGTACGGTTTTTGGGCAATCCACAGTACAGTTTTTGGGCAATCCACAGTACGGTTTTTGGGCAATCCACAGTACGGTTTTTGGGCAATCCACAGTACAGTTTTTGGGCAATCCACAGTACGGTTTTTGGGCAATCCACAGTACGGTTTTTGGGCAATCCACAGTACAGTTTTTGGGCAATCCACAGTACGGTTTGCATCACATCGTTTTGGGCAATCCACAGTACAGTTTTTGGGCAATCCACAGTACGGTTTTTGGGCAATCCACAGTACGGTTTTTGGGCAATCCACAGTAGTTTGGCAATCACAGTACGTTTTGGGCAATCCACAGTACGGTTTTTGGGCAATCCACAGTACGGTTTTGGGGCAATCCACAGTACGGTTTTTGGGCAATCCACAGTACGGTTTTTGGGCAATATTATCCAGTAGACGACATAGATGGACGTGATGAAGACTATTTGTGGACATTGTTGAAGAAAACCTGAACTTCTTTGAATCTGACACTTGTAATTGTGCATCAGTGTTATGGATTTGGTTCATGTATCCCCTTTCTTTTGTATTACTCTGGATTACTGCCTTCTTGTTTCTGTTCTCACATGTTTTCGAGATAGAGAACTCATTATTATCGCAAAATACAAGAAAATCTAACAGAAAAAAAAAGGGTTGGTCATTAACTATGCAGAATATTTCTCTTGTAACATAAAGGAAGGATGGAAAATGGGGAGAAATCCGTAGACAGTTGCATGAAAAACGATATGAAATTTTTATTCCAGGAACGAGACAAACGCAGGCGAGGCAAGAAGAGAAAAGCAGACGATGATGACGATGATGAATTTTCTCATTATCAAGACAAGTTTGAGTTTGGAGAAGTGAACTATGAGCCTCCCACTCTCGACACCGAAAAGATCGCCAGGAAAATCAACGCTAATGGGGTGAAGGTATGCATATTTTAGGTTAGCTTTTTTTTAATACATAAGGCATGGTCTGACTTGCATATGTTAGTACTATTATGCTATACAGTATGCAACAGTTAGAACAATTATGCTATATCTAGTCTCACTTGAATAGGCTACTTTCAGAACTATTAAGCTATCCCCAAGTGCAGTTACACATATTTACACGTTTTTGCACATATATTTTTTACACATTTCTTTTTACAAATGTGAGTTGGCACAAACACAGCATTTCACTCACACAAACATTCAATTCAACAAGCAGTTTATTCATCCTAAATATTAGAATTATTTTATAAAAGCTGCTATATTTCTAGAAGTTATATTAATTTATATTCTATTCCCTCTTTGACCTTCTACACACGATCTATATATTGTCTTAATCATTCTCTCATCCATTGTTTCTATATGACCCTACCCCTTCAGCACTCCCGGGTCTGCTCTCTTCAGTAAGCTAAGCCAGTTTCTGCACATCTCTCTGACCCTTTTGTTCCTCCCTACTAAACCATCTTACCCCTCCTATTGTTCTTCAGCATTTTATCTCCAGCAGCTCTATTCTTTTCCTTGCCTTTGCTTTCTTCAATGCCCATGCCTAGCAGGAATTCAAATCATTCGTAGCTACCATTCCCTTAAACATGCCCATCATGCTTCCACAGACAGATCTATCTTACTTATGGGTTTTGCCCTATAGTCTATTTTTTTTATTATGGTCAAAATGCACTAAGGAAGCCACGCCCCCTGCCTCCCCTTCTATTCTACGGGGCGTCTGATTGGTGCATTCCTCGTATCATCACCACCAATCACCATATCTTCACTACTTAACAGCGGCGTGACCACTGGACAGAGCATCTTCACTACAGAGGGTGACAAAATCAAAACTCCCCTTGTAGTAAAGATTGCTCTGTCCAGTGGTCACGCCGCTGTTAAGTAGTTTAGATATGGTGATTGGTAGTGATGATACGAGGATGCACCAATCAGCTGCCCCGTAGAATAGAAGGGGAGGCAGGGGGCGTGGCTTCCTTACTGCATTTTGACCATAATAAAAAAAATAGACTATAGTACTTGTTTTGCTCTAGTGCTTAAGTTTACTCCTTGGCTTGTTCTTATCGCTTTGTTTTTTGTCTGTATGCCTCCGGGCGAGAATAAAATTATTATTATTATTATTATTATTATTTGATGTATTATGTGGTCGTAAAAGCAGAGTTTGAGCAACGCCATTGATGGTGACGGTGGTATTCTTTCTTTTTGCCCTCACAATTCATTACATGTCTACACTAACATACCAAAACAGCATTTGTTTCAGGTAGTATGAAAGTTAACCCCTTCATGACCAGATCTTACCTTTGCTTTATAGAATTGTCTTGTCGAGCCATGAAATTGCAAAAAGTATCTGAATATACAAAATTAACTGGTGGACAAGGATACTAAACAGGGCATATCTATAAAATGTTGTTCGTATTCATTATAATCGTTTAATGGTACCCAAATTACAATAGAAATTATGCTCCGGGCTCAAGGGGTTAAAGTAATCGTCCAGACCCTTTATTTTTTGGCCTAATTATGTTGAATGTACATTCAAAACACCTAATCCACCAAAAATATTTGATTTCCAGGCCTTATTTCCGTAAAAACACGACTTTTGTAAAAAGCGCGCGAAAAAAAAAATCTTCCCTCCAACAGGGCTACGACTGTTATTGATGACGTCAGAAGAGTGACGCCCGCAGAGGCTCCAATGTAAACATCTGTCTGACACCTGTCGGCAAATGTTATGATGAGCGATTGTACTTCGGTGTCAGACTGTGAATCTGTCGCTGTGACAGATCTAGAGTACGATGCTCAATCCGAGACCGAAAGAAATGACGCTGGTCGCATATATGAGGAAAACTAACCTCAGATTGTCATGGGATCCTATATGTTTGAGCCCGAGTACGAGGTGGATGAACAGGTGTTAGCAGAGCCTGAGGTTCAGCAGGAGGACCTGGCACTTCTCCAAAACATGGATTGGTAAATAAGGTTAAACCATGTGTGTGTGGGAATCACAATGAAGGTACTTTCGAGAAAATCCTATGGTTAGTTTTGGAGCTACAGTCAAACGTCATTACTCGGAAACCACATACTAGCATTAACTACAGCATAAGAGTTGGAAAATATGCGGGCGGGAAGGCAGAAAGTGTGACAGCCACACCACCACAGGGTCTCTCACCACAGGGCACGCCCACTCCACAACTGAGTCACTGTCTTACGGGGGGCGCCGCCCTTGTCCAGCACACCCGTGTACACAGGCTCACCTCACACTCGTCGTCCCAACCCACACTGGGTAGCCGACTAGCCGCGCTGCACACTCTCACCCAGTCTTTCACCCGCTGTGTACCCTCGCTACACACCGTTTCTCAACACAACTGGCTCGCCCCAACACACTATCGGCGTGTATAACCCTACACACGCCACTCCTTTCCGTATGCAAACTTTTCTCGAAAGGCACAGCTGTCTTGCTGCACCCATAAAGGATGCATGCATGTGGCATATCGCAAAAAAAATCTATCAGAAACACCCAAATATCTTCAAGTACTATATTTATCGCTGTGTTTACGTGCCTCTGATCAGCGCGGGAAGAGGAGCCTCCCTTTTGCTACATCACCGAGCCTGAGTGCATCGTCTGCAAACCTTGAGGAGTGTTTTGAGAGCTCGGGGAATTTGCAGATTTTGATTGCGGATTATTTAAAAATGGCTGACTGGATACAAAAAGTGACGATGTATTGTTGATACACTCGTTAATGGCTATGATTTGATTGCATTAAATCAGGAATGATGAAATGGTCTGGACGATTACTTTAAGTATGACATCATAATGTTGTATCAATCATCTTTCAGCCCAAATCACAAAACCCTCGGACTTTCTTCTTTCTGTTTAACGTCAGATTCTCCCATAATGTCTTATGAGGTTAGACTGTCGATGATACGCTGCCAACTATCTCTATCCATTGTCTCAACCTTTTCAATGCCCATGCTGCCAGATCCAAGGCTAAGAATGCCAATATGCCAAGGTTAAGAAACGCTGAGTATAGTAGATTTTGTAAACAGTATTAGGAACCAACCCTGTGAGCATAGGGGAAGTGTCTCTTTAATGGCACCCATTTACTCAAGAATGATTTATCTTGCCTATTTATTTACTTTGTTTGTCAGGTGTATTTTCCTCCCTTTAGCATGCCACCTTATATGTATGCATAAAAGTATTTTGTATAGGGAAAAAAAATACATGCATTTTTATTTCCACAGCCCAAAACATTTTTGTTTATGGAGAAACTGAAAGAAAGCAAGTTGAAAGTCCAAGTCAAGAAGGAAAGGCAAGTTCAACCTCCAGCAAACCCAACAAGAAATCAGCAAAGGGGAAGATCTCCGCCGGCAGACAGAGGATAATTGAGAATGAGCGGCTGAGGGTGGTGGAGGCGTACCGCAGCATGAAGGCCTCAAAGCATCACGCCCACCAGCCCGTCACATGAGGGCGCATTACAAGGGTCTTTTGTTGTTATTGGTAGTTTATTGGGAAAACAGATGTCAATAAATATGTCATAAGTAATCTATATACTTTCCTTTTACATAAGAACAGAAGAAAATAAGGAAGCTACAAGAGGCTCTGAGACCTACACATAGTAGTTCCTGTAAAATTAAGTCATAATGTTTCTCATCCAAGTTATGTCTTTCATAGTAAGGGTTAGTGAAGGCTCTGTTGTTCCTGGGCTATTTCGGTCCCTCTGTTTTCAATCACAATCACGCTTTGACATTATGCCGTTTGAACATCTCTCATTTTGGTCTAACTCTTCTTACGGCAACCAGAGATGGGACCCTTTGCTCTTTCATAGTACAAATGATCTGATGGTTTCTGATTGGACTCTTTACTTCTTTTTTTTTTTCTTTTTTCTAAAAGCTTTTTACAATGTCACAGTTATCAGGATACCTGAGACCTATCTTTGAATCTTGGCTCCCTCAGCTAATCCATTCTTTGCTTATGATGGGCCAAAGACTACTGTATACTGTATAGAGTAGTCTTTGGATGGGCATATATATATATCAAGGTAGCCTTGACTTAATACACATGCTGGTGTGGTAAAGGCTTATCTAATTCTTTCTTGATCAGCCTCTGAGAAGGTAGCCGTTCATACAACTGGCAAAAAGTCTTGAGTCTGACATATTCACTATTGTGATTTTTTACTCGTCTCTCATAATGGTAAGGGATTTTCTGTAACCCATCCTCTTGAGTGTAGGATGATATATTAAAACCAGGACTTGAAAATGTTCGTTCCGATGAGAAACAGTATTCTTAACGTTTCGTTTTTCGATTCTCCTCCAACCATAACGTTCCTGAACCGGTTATAAAGAAATGAAAACCGGTTAGATTGTTATTCTCAAACCATGTATTGAATATGCTATTAGGCTATTAGCCCTAATAAATAATAATGCCTATACATGACTACATTCTTATAAATGGTAATTAAGCCATACATATCATGGTGCACAGCATCCAACAAAATCAAACTCTTAGATGTCGTAAAAACTATATTATTATACGAGTTATATCAGGCAACATTTAAATATACAATACAGGAAGCGTAGTGTAGGAGTATGCAATCTCAGTTGCCATAAATACATGAATCACTAATTATTTATTAATATTATATATGGCAAAAAATATATTAATTTGTAATATCACCAACCCACTAATTAAATAAACCTAATCTATGAAATCAATGACTACATGTGGTACTCCAAGCACTTGAGCCTAGGACACTCACACCAAAATTCAGCGCACCAAGCATTAGGCTATGAACACTATTAAAAGTTTAAGCACATACTCACGATATATTATTCATTTTTTTATACTGGATATTAATCTAAGCATGTTCTTAAACCCAACTGCAGTATCATAGCTCAATGGTTGCACGAATGGAAAGTGTAATAAAATAAGGGAACGTGATTCATATCACGAAGACAAAAATTCATAATTATTAAAGGTAAAAAAAGAGTAACTTTACAAATTAAACGAAAAGTGGTGCAGATGATACTATTTGAAACAAAACCACATCGTCAATGGGCAACTACACTGAATATTAAGATCCCGTTCCAAATGTCCATAAATCTTGATTAGATAGGGAACATGTGGACAACTGGGTGCTAATGACCAATATTTGATGTTAATTTAACCAAAATAAGGCAATCTTAAGTGTTCTTATGTTGAAAATCAGGTTTTCACTAATAAAACCAATGGTTTTGATATACTCATGTCCATACCATGAACATTGGTTAGAAGAAATAGTATTTGAGAGTATGATTTACTCATGTATGGTCCGACAGCCTTAATGGAACTGTTACGTCAAAATGTTTGGGCGAATATATTTCTCCATTGATGCTGAAAGATTATAGATTGTGTGCAGAAGGGTAGTATGATTTCTTATTCTATAAAAAACATGATTAACACCATGGATAATATCGCCATCCATTATTTGAAACAAACACTGTCGCAGCTGCCGAGGCTACCAAAGTACGATGTTTGTATACTGTAAACACGAATGACATTCACTGACGAAGCTTAGTCGCTTGTATTTACTAGGTAACTATAACTAGGTAACTAGCCCTGGCGCAGAAACGTCCAGGAAACCATTGAACACTTGCTGCTGCAGTGTTCACGCCTCCACTACCACCGCGTATGGCTACACTCTCAACTCCTCGCCCTGAGAACGTTACCTTTTTTTTCTTCTTCTTGTGACCTCTTACATTTTAACTGTCGTACACTGTCGAAAATTGCCGTACACTGCTCTGGCAACAAATAAGGAATATGGTAACAAGCGTTCGTTAATGCATAATTGCTCTAAATTACTACCATGATATAATGCTATATTGACTAAATGAGACATTTACCGAATCAAGAATTGTATGTACAAGTTGATTTTATGAAGAAATAATTACTATTGTAGACGCATATATACTTTCAGTTTCTATGCATCCTAGACACCAATGTTACATTTGTTAAATGAATTTGAATAATCTTTTGATTTGAAAAAACTATATAGAAGCATGTACAAAAAATTAGCTATGAAGTCCGCGAAACATGTATATTTGAGTGAGATTCACAGGCCTAACGGGATCATAATATTCAGTGTAGTTGCCCATTGCCAAGTGAACAAATACAGTAGACTTAATTGATGTATGTATGTAATACAGATGTATTTACTTAAATAATTTGGCTACTGGAAGTGAAAATGGATTATTGACCAAATATGGCACGGAACGGAAAAAATAACGTTATTAACCGGTTTCAGGGATAGAAAAATAGCGTTTTTGCTCCGGAACAGTAAATATGATCAAGTTTTCGTTTCCGTTTTTGTTCCGCGCATAATTTCGTTCGTTTCCATTTTCATTCCCTTTTAAACCGTTTAGCCTCTTGTAGCTTCTTTATGTTCTAATGATGAGTGGCGATGGTGAAAGGAAGACAATGGGGTACACGAGCTTCCCCTAAGAATAAAGAAAAGAAAAGCTCAAAGAATGCATGATAGTGCTGCCACCAGTGTATGAAGTGGGGAAAAGGTCAACAGTATAGGATCCAGGCAATGAAAGTATAGGATCCAGGCAATGAAAAGTATAGGATCCAGGCAATGGAAAAGTATAGGATCCAGGCAATGAAAAGTATAGGATCCAGGCAATGGAAAGTATAGGATCCAGGCAATGAAAAGTATAGGATCCTGGCAATGGAAAGTATAGGATCCAGGCAATGAAAAGTATAGGATCCAGGCAATGGAAAGTATAGGATCCAGGCAATGAAAAGTATAGGATCCAGGCAATGAAAAGTATAGGATCCTGGCAATGAAAGTATAGGATCCAGGCAATGAAAAGTATAGGATCCAGGCAATGAAAAGTATAGGATCCAGGCAATGAAAAGTATAGGATCCAGGCAATGAAAAGAGAAGCCATTTGATAGGTGTTTGTGTTAAGAGCAGAGTGGATGGTGAGACTAATGAAAGTATGTACGTTTGTCATGTATGGTTAGGAAAACAGAATAAATTGTAGCGTTTGAGATGGTGTATGACAACTTGAAATGGTCGGAGCTCCTGGAGAGAATTGATGAACGAGATAACTAGCAGGGTCTATAAGGATGAATACAGATTCTATGGATGATCTGTGTGGAAGAGAGAGAGGAGTATATTTGGATGAGATTCATTATTAGGAGCAAGTGGAGATTCAATTTAGTTAAAAAGCAAGCAACAAGTAGGGCTAACTGTGCCATCAGTGTTATATAAGTTTATCTTTACTAGTTTTTTTCTGAGCTTGAACTGAGAGGTAATGTACAGTTTGAACGCGTGTTTGAGATAGTGTGTGGTTTGTAAAGAGTACTTGTAAACTTATGATAATTTGGATCCGAGATGTGATGAATGGGTGGCGAGTGTTACTGTTGGGGGAAGAACTGCCTGAATAATCTAAAGACAAAGCATGGAATAAGATCACATAACGTGAGCCAAGAGAGAAAAAGGAAGAACTGTCAAGTATTTAACTTGAAGCTCACTCACGAGGGTGAGCGAAAACAGCCGCTACAGAGAAGCAAGTGTGGCAGAAAAACTCTGCGGTGACGCATTGTCAAGTTTCACTAACTCCCGAGACTTTTATACAATAGTAAAAAAAAATAGTATTGCTATTATTATTGTCATTATTGTCGTATTATTACTATCATCATTATCGTTATCATTATTGTTGTTATCATTGTATTATTACAATTATTATCATTATTATTACTATTATTATTTCGTCAAAATGACCATTTTTACTATTATTTATTATTTGTATCATTAGTATACGGCCAGAGCGTTGTCTATTTTTGATAAGCACTCGCTCGCTTTCTCGTTCCCAGTGCGGCCGCACCCTAATTATTATTATCCCTTTGCTTGAAGCGAAGGCCGCGCACCAGAAGTTACGCGAGCTACGTATGTACTCAAAGTTACGTGTGTGTGCTAGTTATGCACGCTATTTGGTCCGTACACCAGAAGACACATATCTCAAGCTATGCCCTCAGTCACACTGCTGCTATTCAAGATGGCCAGTGTGCTCTGGGGTGCAGTGATGAGTCAGATGAAGAAATGATGTTGCTGACTCTGGCATTGTCCAAGAAGAGGAGGAAGTGGGGTACACGAAGCAAACCTGAGAGGATATTTTTTTGGCGAGATGTGCCACATCAATCATCAGACTGAGAAGAAACGCTCTACTAAGCATCGCAACCAAAGCCATGCCGGAAAAATTGCTCCCCAGGCAACCTGCAACTATGTGGCCTCGTCACATAGCGCGTGGCCTACGTAGCATAGCTTATGGTCTGCGGTACCTAACTGGCGGCCTTTAAACATGATCCAACTAATCTGCTGGGTATATGCAAGGTGTTAATGAATAATTATGTGCACAATAAGTGTTAAATCACACATTTTTTCAATTTATTTCTTATTCAGGATTATTTGCAATATCTTAGTTGAAGGAGGGCAAGGGAGGGGGTCATAAGGGACGTGTGGGGGTAAAAAGGTTAAGAACACTGATCTAAAGCATAAGTTTGGGTAAAGTAAATAAATTCGACGGCCAGACTTTGCGTAAGTGATACTATTGTCTTGGCTCAAGGTAAACAGGAGTTGGAAAGAAGAAAAAAAGGTGTCTAAGCAAAAGAAAAATGATGTGAAGAGCAGGTAAGTTCGTGGTATTTGAAGGGAACGAGGTAATAAATTTTGAGAGACTGTATAGGTTAAGGAGAGTAATGCACTGTGAGGCATGAGAAGGTTGTAGTACGGTGAGAAGAGCTGGAAGGGTGACGTGTTGGGTAGAAGGGATGTTCTAATATAGGTAATGATGGGGTGAGGGAAGGAAAAAGACCGTGAAATACAAGCATCTTTAAAGTGTATTTACAAGAGTAGAGAATCCGCAACTTTACATGAAAATAATAAAGTCTCTCAGTCTCTCTCTCAGTCTAGTCTCTCAGTCTCTCTCTCAGTCTAGTCTCTCAGTCTCTCTCTCAGTCTAGTCTCTCTCTCTCTCAGTCTAGTCTCTCTCTCTCTCTCTCTCTCTCTCTCTCTCATTGATGTTCACTACAGTTTTGTCATCAATGTCCACACTGAGCATCGTAGCCACTGTCTCGCGTGTCCACTGCATCGCCGGGGGAGACAGCGACACGAGGCCAGGGTATCAAAATAATTTGTACCCTGTATTATCTGTGGCAGAAAAATGACAATGGTGACGCATCATGAATTCCACAAAAAAAACAAAGGGTCTTCTGGTGTACAGACGCCATTTCTGCTCGAAGCTAACACATTGTACACACCTAGCTGAATGCAACACTAAGTTAACGATACGTACACACACACACAGAAGGAGAAAACAAGTAGAGAAGAAGATAAAATTATACGTTAGTTTTTGTTCTTGATTTTTTTCGTTGAGATGTGTGAAGGGGCTATTGACAGACATCCACCATATTGTACTTACCGTAGATAACAGTAAAGTCGCTAGGACAACTTTTGTTTTTGTTTACAGACGTGTGGTGGAGTTAATACTTACATTTCTACATCCATGATTTCAGGAAAGTTAAAGGGGCTATCTGGAGACTCTGTGTCATTTTGTGTCATCATCTGCGTCATATTATGGTTATAAATGAACAAATTACAAAAATATCTACAAAGTGGCTACCAACAAAAAAGTCGCCATCTAGTGTTTATTTACTGAGTGTCCTCCCGCAGCCGTCGTCGCCCGAAAAAAAAACGAGTAGTGAAATTTGAAACCGTATATACTCGCAGATACAAAGCATAAAACAACACTGAAACAGGGTAGCATATACAGTCATGATATAAACTACTGTGTATCATCTTCAGTGGCACATAAGAATCAGTAGTAATGCTATAATTCGTAATATATGGCGCCTGGCGACATAATTGCAGGTGGCGACTTTACTGTTATCTACGGTAGTTATTGTACTACCTTTCCTCTTTTCTTACAAATTAACACGCACACACAGGGCCACCTCACTATTCAAACCTCCATTTTTGGGGGGGAAAGCACACATGGATATAGGCAACGATGGAAAGATTAGCAAGAAGTGCGGTGAATGTGACTGGAAAATATATGTGGAGGTGCAGTATGAGTTCTTGAAAAGTATCTAATATACCTAATATATATAATCCCTTCCTTGAAATCCTTGGTCGATATTATATCCGAGAAAATAAGAACAAACAGATGAAGGCAAACAATTCCAGTAAACATTCGCAAAAAAAGTTACTCTTCGCAGAGCTTTGTTTCCTTGGTAATAAAGAGCGAGCATTGGGCAATGGATGAGTTGAAAAGTGAGACAGGTAGCTTCTCGTTCGGGCCACGATTCACATCCAGGCTAATGGATTTTATGGATAAGCAGACACGACCGCAACAAATAACTAGGGTTGGTCGTCCTCATACTTTAGAGATAAGAACATAAGAAAATAAGGAAGCTACAAGAGGCCGTGAGACATAAACGTGGTAGATCCAGTTAAGATGACAACTCACTGACCAACCCGTGGCCACGTGAAATTTAATACAAGGAAACTTCACGAGAGATTATTTATGATCTGGGGACTCCTCAGGGTGGAAATTGTGGGTAAATCGGACGTTCAGAACACGGACAACAAATTCCACACGGGTGAGCAAACCAAGCCAGACAGAAATAATTAAATATGTACTACTTTAGGGACTTCTCCGAAAATAATTACTCAAGTGGAAATGGCTAATATAAATATGAGTGCCTGTGCCCAGCTCCATGCCCGTGAGAATGGTGCAACCCAGAACCCTTACCACCACCACCACCACCCACCACCATGCCCTTCCTCTTTCAATACAGAACTACCACTGCCACAACCATTACCTCCCATGCCTTGTATACCATTGCCTCCATCTCAACCATCATCCTCATCCTAACTCCTTTTCACTAAACAAAAATAAAATAGATATGCCCCCGAAATTTGGAGTTTCCTTCACTGAGAGACTTGAAAAATTGATGATAAGAAGGAAGAAAAAGAAGAAGTCGAAGGAGGAGGAGAAGGAGAGGGAGGAAGAAGAAGAAGAAGAAGGAGATAATGAAAAGGGTAATAAATCTAAACACAACACAACAATAAATCGAGATAAATAGAGATCACTGCAGATAGAGGGTGATGCAGGATGGGCAATAATAATAATGAGCACCACCCACCATGGCACGGTAGAGGGGGTGGCTGCAGGGAGTGCATACAATCACCCCAAGAAATGCCTGCTGGTATAATATAGCATGTTAGTGTAGGTAGTCTATATTTTTTAACGTGGCGAAAATCCCATTATATTTAAGGTCTCATGCTTAAAATCATGCCTGTTTACCTGATAATATGGTTACCTATGATAAAATACAACTGAAATTTAGAAAAGCGTAGTATTCTTCTCCTGGCATCAAATATCAATCAGTAAGCAGCAAGGGGTCAGGATTTTCCCCTCTTTAAAATAAAACAGAGTATAGTATAGTTGGTATAATGTTTATAGTAGTATTCAGTTAGTGCGAAGGGAGTCCGGTCCCCCACGCACGATCATGCACTATAGAAGTAGCGTTGCGCGAACGATGAACCGCAGAAGGTGGCTTGCCGATCTTGACCTTTTGAAGTTTATGAAGAAATGAAAATATAAAAGAAAAAAATGATCTGCTATCAATAGGCTATCAGGTGCCACGTGGCTTCGAGGGTGGGGCTGGGAGGAGTAGTAATAGCAGACGCTTATCTCAAGGTCAGCAGGAAGGAAATAAGAGGAACTTGCTGCTGCTGAGTC
>JACEEZ010010570.1:357500-365000 GCA_016584305.1 Chionoecetes opilio
CTGATTTTATTTACTCAGTTTGGGTGAGTGGCTGCGTAGCCTTGCCGGGCGGCTGGCGAGGCGGGACACAACCTCTGGCCTTGATGAGAACTGCTCTCGACAACGGCTGATCACTTGGCCGCGCACCACCGCCCTACATGCGCAGGTCCATCAATTTAAACCTGAGAAGATAAACATCACCTATTGGAGACCGGCCATTCTACATTCTACTTCAAAAATCTGCATGCAATTCTACCGTTCCTCATGTAGCGTTCACACATCCTGCATCCAAGAAATACTATAACGTGAAGTATTCTACGCCAGCAAACTTCTTACGACAAAGAATTTCAGCTCAGAGCATAAATCACCGTGGCACCGTGCACGTTGGGCTACAACTACAACAAAAACAACAATAACCCATGCGACTGAAACGAAATGAAAAATGACTAAAGTCCGTGCACATTATGGTCGGTCTGGCGCAGTGAGTCCCCCTGAGCGTGAGAATCTGAGGGTTGGCGACGAGCATGAACTCCCGCGAGCACTCCGCCTCGCAGGCCAGCCCAGAGGCGCACCTTGGCCACAACTCCTGAACGTCGAGGTGGAAGTAGCAGCAGCGAACGTACATTGCGCTGCGGCGAAGGCAACTTGATGGTAAATATAGCGAAGAACCGGTTAAGGGGACACAATGGGATGCCTACAAGAGGGCAGGTGAGGGGAGGCGCCTCCGACCCCGCTAACCCGAAGCCCATTGTTCCTCATGGGACTATTCCCACATTGTATCACCATTGGTAAACTCCACGAGGAGGCTGCCTCAAAAATGCTGTGGTTTCTATGAGTCGAGAGGCAATATTGATCTCGATATACTTTTCTGTCGTCAGTTGTAGCAAAGTTTCATATTTGTATTTATGAATATGTAACAATAATTATTACTGTTCAGCCGCACCGGATAAAATTAATGATGTCTGAAATAGTCATTTGAACTTTCCGAATCTACTATTATTTCCAGACGGGGGAAAAACAAATGTTAGACAAATATAAACAGGTAACTGAATATTCAAGGTGTGTGTGTGTGTGTGACGTGTGTGTGTGTGTGTGTGTGTGTGTGTTGTGTGTGTCGTGTGTGTGTGTGTGTGTGTGTGTGTGTGTGTGTGTTGTGTGTGTGTGTGTGTGTGTGTGTGTGTGTGTGTGTGTGTGTGTGTGTGTGTGTGTGTGTGTGTGTGACGTGTGTGTGTGTGTGTGGTGTGTGTGTGTGTGTGTGTGTGTGTGTGTGTGTGTGTGTGTGTGTGTGTGTGTGTGTGCGTGTGCGTGTGTGTGTGTGTGTTGTTACGAGCTCCATATTCATGTTGCGAGCATATCAAGCAGGACGCTCAGCTCACGTTGTCTGGCGATGTATAAAACACCCTAAACACCCGAAATGGAGAAAGATGAACATGCATCACACCATTGCTATCCTACATTCACTCTGGCGCATACAGTTCCGTTTCCATATGCCACACACACACACACACACACACACACACACACACACACACACACACACAGAGACACACAACCTTGACGTCATGTACGCCTCGCAGAACTGGTTAATGCCAAAGCCACGAAATTTTTTTTTCTGACGAAATTACGGTTGTTCTGCACACATAGTAAGGTTAACGTGAACAAACAAACAAACACACACACACACACACACGCACACACGCAAAAAAATAACTAGGTGCAGGTAAAACTATTACACCGCCACCTCACGCTCAGGAAAAAAAAGGGCTGTCGGTTCTGTGTGCAAAAAGTTATACGTAGACTAATTTTCACAGTGACTCGGTGTATCACAAACAAATGATTCCCTCGACATCAGAGGGATACACGCACTCCCTTTGGCAGCTTCCCGCGACGAAGCACGTGGAGAGGCGATGGGCTCCCTCGGCGGGCGTGAGGCGACACCGGGCGGAGGCAAGGCGATGGGGGGAGGGTAAATAAATGAGTTGAGTAGCAGCTGGCGGGAGCGGGAGGTGAACATCGAGGGGCGGGAAGGCTTTGGTCAACTCTGTGTGTGTGTGTGTGTGTGTGTGTGTGTGTGTGTGTGTGTGTGTGTGTGTGTGTGTGTGTGTGTGTGTGTGTGTGTGTGTGTGTGTGTGTGTGTGTGTGTGTGTGTGTGTGTGTGTGTGCGCACCTGAGTCTTTCGCTTTGTGGGGCTCTACTTTTTGTTTGTTCTACTCCCTCCTTCCTGACGTGGCTATAGTATTTGCATAGGATGTTCCCTTTCAAGTCTTCTACACAGGCATTAACGGTTTCCTCTTCGTAGCTCTTGGTGACCTTGAAGTTCCCACAGGAGCACTACAGCAAGTCTCAGGCCTTCGCTACTCACGGTCTCATTCTACTGAAGCGTGAAAATGTCACTCATCAACAATGGACGTTACTGGCAAGTGTGTTGAGGCTCAGTAAGTAGACATTCAGCGACATTTTCATCGCCATGTGTGCATTCCCATCGCATTCCAGCAGTTCCTGTCCGGCTCTTGGAACACCTGTTGACAGCACCGACGGAACGACTGGGCGCTGGGGGGGTTGGGGGGGTGATGCATGAGAACCAAAGGCGTGTGTGTGACGAAGACGAGGCTTCCAGTGATGAGAAAAGTGACGGAGGAATTCTGGAAGTTGTTGGGTTATAATATTATCGCCTGAAGCAAAGTTGATACGACCAAGAATATGTCGAGGTGACGTCGTGGGTAAAATATTTCATGAGACCCAAGCTGCACCCCCCCCCCACCAAACACACACACACACACACACACACACACACACACACACACACACACACACAGTCACACACACTACCGACCCTATGCGCACCCATACCGACAGACGCAGCAGTATATAGTGGCAGCGACTTTTCCGCAGCTATGACATGGAAATCATTAGCGGCTTCCTGGAATATTCTAATTTGACTTTTTTCTCACTCTCTTTCCTGATTACAAGAATCATAACGATCACGTTGCTATTGATCATGGCAGAAATGTCACAGTATTGCGGGAACATAGTTTTTCTTCAAGGACCCTCGGAGCTTGTGCTGTATACTTCCTAGCCTTCCTCGCCTTCTCCAAACAGACAACTACAAATTCTAATCAAGACTTTGTTTTTCTTTACTTGACTGTTTTCATATACACTCGACGGAATGTCACAAGTGTTGCGGGAACATAGTTTTCTTCAAGGAACCTCACGTGAGACCGCTATAAGAATCAAGACTTTCAAATTTGTAGAATGTCATACTGTATTATTTTAATGACCACACTCGATGACCTCATTACTCGGTGCTCTTTTTTACGGACTGTTTGATTGAAGAAATACTCGAAAAGCTGTTTATTCCTTTGTTTTAATTATAATGTTGGTTGTTCATTTCTTGGTTTATCCTGGTGACTGGTATACCTGTGATTAAGTGAACAAGGCACGAACGCAACTCTATACTCTTATCTTGTCTGACCGGCTAATAACAATAAATGATAATAACAATAATAATAATATTAACTAATATCTAAATAAGTTAAGAAACAGCACCTAACTCCAAGAAAGACTTACGCGGAACAAGTGGGTTTATAAGTATACAAGTAAGTGGGGTTACAAGTATACAAGTTCCTCGTCTATAAGTTGTGTGCGCGCCCTGCCTTTATATTGCTGCAGGGGAGAAGGGGAAGGCGTCACGGCTAACTCCCATGACCTCCCACGGCGAATGAGAATTACGCACATTATCACAGGGAAGAAAAATGAGACTTACACCTTATCGACCTGAAATTGTGGGTATGTTAGAAAACTGTGTAGGCAGTTCAGAAAAAAATGGGCAGCAACACCACCACCAGGTCACCACCACTCATTATAAACACCACCACTACCACCATAATAATAATCATCACTAAAACCTTCATTAAAACCCTCATCGCAATGCCACCATGTTACCCTATCTCATCACCATCACCATCATCACCACAACCATCATCAACGCCACCATCATCAACGCCACCATCATCACCGCCACCACCCATCACCGCCACCACCATCACCACCATCACTCCCACAATTAGCAACGCCATACACAGTCACACCACCATTGACATCTACGTTCTACATCATACATCATAAATACCCCCACCATTCCAGCCATCATTACCGTCACTCCTACCCCCCTTCCCCCTGCCACCACCACCACCAACACCACACCTCACTACAACACACGTGGCGGGAGGCCAGAGCTCACAGGAAGGTAGATATATACGGAGTTAAGAACATAAGAACATAAGAAAATAAGGAAGCTACAAGAGACCGTGAGACCTACATGTGGTAGTTTATGTTACTTAACATTACCTAGATCCACCTTTAATCCTCATCAAAGTTGAGTTATGTGGCGCCCATTGCATTGCCGGGCTCACAAATACTCCTGTGGCAGTCAACACCTGAGCCACTGCGCTATGGACACTGGACAGTTGCATTACGTGAGAGAGGAAGACCTAATCGCAAGTCTCTACACATCAAACAGACGGTGGACAAGGGCGAGGCGGCTGCGGCGGCGGCGTCTCGAGCATGTGTTGCGTAGCGGCATGGGAACGCGGCTCCTCGATAAATCTCATTCTTACGGACGCTACAGCTGCTCCCTAAAATTCTCACACTAATCTTGTGCAATCAAATATTTGCCCGTAGCCGTGCCAGGCCTAGCGGCGGATCTTCCCACACCCCTGGACATGGCGGGACTGCTGGCCACGTAGTCAGTTGTAGCATTTCATTTTCGTCAATGTTGTAGTTGAGAGTGGGACTAAAGCAATTTGTTTCCCGCCCTCCTTACCCCCTCCCCCCCCTAACCCTCCACGCCACCTGTGTGCCCGCCGCCACATAGAAGCGTGGCCTCTCCAGGTATTGGCTCCCTAACCTGTGCACCTTAAACACTCGATATAGCCCTTGTTTGGGACGAACATGCACAAATAATTAGTGTAGTTTTGATATTCAATTAGAAAATTTCTCATTAAATTTCAGCACATGCACAGTACACACTTTAGTAGAATCAGTGTTTTACCAAAGTTATATTTGTAACGCACTGTTCTTTGGTGATGTGAGGCCATGGATTGGCAGCGCTGCTTCTATGGGAAACCTGTACATCTGGCTGAATAATCAAGTCTTAGTGTGTGCGTTCCCGATACCTCCAGACCTCTCTTGGCTGCCCTTTGTTGCTTGTCCGTGAGGCGGGAGCAGCCAAACTAAGGGCAGCTGAGGGTTTAAGCCGTAACGATAATCCGGCAAATAATAGTATTACTGTGAGGCGATTATTCTAAAGGCCTGTATGAGTAAGATCCAAAATACTGAGGTTCGGGCCGTGATATATGAAGCGTAAATGTTGCAACCATAGGAGGGGGAAGGTGAAGGGCGAGCCTCTTGTTGCTGATGTTCAGGCCTGTGAAAGGAATTTCTCGAGCTAAAACAGTATTGGGTGAGAGCACAGCGCAGTGGTCGGAGCGATGCACCACGCGGCTACTTTGGACTGTACCCAGATAACTGTAGGGATAAATAAATAATAAAATAAATATACAGAAAATTTATCGACACGCACACGCACACGCACACGCACACGCACACGCACACGCACACGCACACGCACACACACACACACACACAAGGCCATGGGTAAATTACACACGAGTGTAAGGTTTGTGCGTGTGCGTGTGCGCGCGCGTGTGTGTGTGTGTGTGTGTGTGTGTGTGTGTGTGTGTGTGTGTGTGTGTGTGTGTGTGTGTGTGTGTGTGTGTGTGTGTGTGTTTGTGATACATAATATGGATAGATGGATGGATGGATGGATGGATATGAATAGATAGACAGATAGATAGACAGAGACACACAGACAAATTGTGTACAAATTCTGTATACATCATAAACACTATATATACTTCAGCATTGTGAAGGTGCCATATCTTTTTAGTTTAAACTGCACGTAAAATTTGTTGTTATTGTTGCGGTTTCTACTGCTGGCGATGTTGCTCGAGGAATTGCCGCCGCAGCCTCCACGGAATCTCTATGCGTGCGACAAGGCAAAAAATCCTGCCTGAGCATGACCACTGTGCATGCCTTACAAGCGCAATGTGTCGCCTCAAGGGAGACACAAAAGTAAAGTCTTGTGTAAAACTGCTCCGCATCGGCCGTGTCTGGAGCGTGTGCAAACGGGCTCAATTACAATTCGGTTCGCGCAGGTCAGGCCTTTTTTTTCTCTCTCTCTCTTCTCTTCCTGCATCAGTTCCACGTCCGACTACAGCACCGCGGCGAGGCAGGCTACAGGAAAGTGCCGGGGAGCAGACTTTGGACACGGACGCCTCGAGGTGATGTATTCTATTGTTACATGACTGGCGGTGTGAGGGTGAGGGGAACCTGCGACTCCCCGATGCCCAGCCCCGCCACACCTGTCCTCAACCTGTGATCTCGTCCACCCTGACCACCACCTTCCACAAAAAAGGAATGTCGGTCTGCTACTTTGTGATGGAGTCGGGCGTGAGATACCTGACAATGGGTTAGGAAGAAAAGGGTGGTCACGTCTCCACACGAAGAGTAAAACTGGGGCCAAATCTTGCAGAACAAAGTTCACACGAGTACTTTGGGAGGGTAATATCGCTTCGAAGGTAAAACTTTAATCGTCATTGCGTATTTATGAGATGCAAGAGATTATGTATTTAACTGTGCATACACACCTACAGGTAATGAGACTCGTGTGTTTGTTCATACGTACCACACAGCACCAGGAACAACAGTGCTTCCCCGGGGCAACCATCCAACGCGCTTTTCACAAAACGTTCTCAACAGCCTGCAAATTACGAACAACTCTCAAGACACACGCATACAAATTAAAGATGTACAGAGAGGGAGAAAGAAGTCAGAGAAGTCAGACAATAAGCAAATTACGTGGAATGTCCAAAGCCCCGCTGGCCTGTGGGAGTAGCGAACCTGACACAAAAAGCACCTCGCCCTCGTCTGCTGGCGGCGGTGGCGGTGCAGAGGTGGTGTGGGTACGTCTGCAGGACTGACGCCGCGCACGGGATCGCATGCAAGAAATGTTTGGGGTCGCCCGGTAACAGGCAGCCGCTGGCGACGGGGCAACACTCACCCTTCATTCTTTTTTTTCTAACCCAATTATTTTTTCTCATAGTTCCAGCCTGCAACATTAATCTCGGGGGTCGTATTTTATGTTGAATAGTGTATCACAGAAAATAATGCTCATGAAGAAGGTATAAGATGTAGTGCCATCGTCTTGGTATTGGCACAGACGGACCCATATTGAATAAGCGCCCGACCAATTTGAAATTCATGGAAAGTTCAAATCGTATCATCAAAACCTAACAGTTGGTTACATTTCAATCTGAGGACTGAAAATGTCTTCCTCTCCTCCTCGCTTTTATTTCCCTTCCTCTTTGTCTTTATTATTCTCTGGCTCATCCTGTGTGTGTGTGTGTGTGTGTGTGTGTGTGTGTGTGTATTCATCTAGTTGTATTTTACAAGGCCAGAGCA
>JACEEZ010010570.1:370000-395000 GCA_016584305.1 Chionoecetes opilio
CGTCATAGGGGTCGGGGCAGCCATCCCTCACTGCCTCTGTTCGTGATCAAACATGGAGAGTCGCGCCGCCCACCAATTAAGCTCGAGCTATCAGTCACAGCAAGATTACAGCTCTCATTGTAGGGTTGCATTTCTGAAGGCGGGGGCGGAAACGCTGGGCGGCGGCGGTGGTCTAGCCGCTGCGAGGGTCATTTTTGTTATGACGATGAAAGGAGGGCAAAGTTACGCATTATGCAAAGGGTTAAGGCAGACTTCCTCCTGCTGTTTTTCTTTTCTTTATGTTGCCTTTTTCCAAGTCCAAAATTCAATAGTTTATGAATAGCGGAAAAAATGGCCTCCTCGCTGCCTGTAACTTGACACGGTCCGCGTAAAATGAAGAAGACGCAATTGTCTGAGCGCGGACTATGGCAACATTCCTCGCTCGTGATTCACCTCTTGGGAGGATACGACGGAGCATGTGGTGGGAATCTTCACACTGACAACTTTGCGGAATGTTGGTGATCGCACTCGACTATGTAAAACAATTTGTTACATATAAAATAATAGGAATACACTTTTCCCTTAAAAGACAAATATTCTAAACAGTACTATTATAGTTTTACCAATACTTAATAATACGTTATCAGCAGCACCTCTGTATACGGGTTAGTTTTTCCCCCACTAACATATTAATTTAAATGTTAACAAATTTACCTAGTCATACTTTTAATTTTGTAACTTTCTTATCTGTTTTAGAAAACTGAAGATGACACTCAACTGTCGAAATGTTTAATAAATAATGATGCTGATATGTACTATCAACACTAGTTATACTTTTGTTTATTAGTACTAGTTGTATTTTAGTATTTCAGTAAAAGGTCGCCAGGGGTTATCAGTTGTGGTATAGGATGGCATGGATAGAGGCGTCATATCGAGGTGCCTCCGGAGGGCATAAGAACACAGGGTCCCACAGTGAACAATTGTATTCGCCTCCCCCCGCCCCTTACCACTGCCTCTTATGTCCACTACGGCCACTTAGGTCCCGGCACTTGCCTTTCACACACTTCAATGTTCAAACGTTTAGACACTGGGATGAGGGACAACAAACCAGCGGCTCTTCAGGGAAAATGATTTAGCAGAGCTGAGTAATGTTCTCGATCCTGAAAACTGGCCGCGCGCCGCACTCCCCCATCCAGGCTGCCCTCTGTCCCGCCTTGTATAACTAGACAGTTTAATATGTGTCGGGTCGTGTAAAGTATCCCAGACCCGCGGTTCAAATGTGCGTAATTATGGCTGTGGCTTTCATAAGACATCCTCGCGCCGGGACGAGGGTTAAAAGGCTTGCTAAAAATTGGCTGAATGTTAGGCGTCACCAACACACTCGCGGTTAATCTCACACGTCAAATGTTATCGTACATATATGCTAATAAATACCTAAAAAGGAAAACTACAGACAACTTTTGAGAATAAATCACATGCGAATGTCTTCACTGTATGGTCCCGCGCCACTATAAACGATATAGGAGTCTGTGTTATTGGGCATATTGATAGCGGGGTCTGGCGCGGCCTGGCCGAGGAATGAGGTATTTCCCGCGCTTAGGCTGCTGCTCACGTGCTGCGTTAGGGCGGCCGGGCATGGGAATCACCCGGCAGGCCGTCGTAATTACTGCCAACGACGGCCAGAGCTCATACTCAATACCCGTAAAAGGAGAAATGAGTGAATGACTGAGGCGCCCTGGAACACCTACTTTGATTAGCATTCCTTTTCGTCAGTGAGTTGTGGAACATTTCTCGGACAGAGTCGTGTTCCTCCGCGGGTTGTGTCGCCGCCGGCCACCCGATAAGAAACAGAGAAGCATTTCCTGCATCATTTTTTTTAGTTTTCTTTTCAGGACTTGTTCTCCAGCGACCCCTGACCCGGATCGGTGCAATTCTGATGCGCCGGAGTTGTCAACGCTAGCTAAGCACTGAGCCCCATCAAGCATTCTGGATTCCCGCTCAACAATTTTCGGGACGGTAAGCCTTCACGGCCGCTCACACCTACATGCAGAACAGCCATGTCCTCAAGTGGCCTTTTCTCAGACTCAAAAAGACCCCGCGGCCTCCACTGTGACCTTTGCGAAAGAGTCAACAACCATCATTTTTATCCACCACGACAAAACAAACCGGGCAATGAGGCAGACAAAATTGCTGAATGGTGCTGAGGTAAATCCTTATGAGGCGAGGCGCGTTTGATCTTTTTCCTTGCCAATCAAGTCTCCATGCGAGTCTTCTCAATCTCGCGGTTAACTAATAAATAATATTTGCCACGTCTGTCTCTCTTTCTCCAGCAAAAATGAGTGAATTTTTGCAATCCCTGTGTGCAGTGTAATGTACAATGCAACAATGGTGGAGTGTTCGTTGCTGTACAGGTCACCATCTCGTCCCCTGTGGTTATTAATCCGCTATTTTCACCGCCACAGTGTTTGCTAGAGTTACGTCCACCACATGGTATCATTTCCAATATCAGTGTTTCATTATCCTTCTTTATCAGCTCAGAGGGATGGTCATTCCTTTTCGCTGATGTACCACAACAACAACACGATTAATTCCTATTTGAGCAAGACTGTACCTTTCATCCCTCCTTCCTTCCCCCCCACCTTATATCTCTTATATCCACCTATGTAGTACCACCTATCCACCTATACATATCTATATATACCTTATATCTCCTTATATCTGGTGGCAACTATCGAGGCAGGAAGTCTGAACACAAATCCTTCATATAACATACACCATTTCTATCATTGTTTTAAGCCAACGTTTTCCCATTTTCATCACAGGGTCATTCCAGTCATGCCATCACCCCGCTGAACGTCCTTGAAATCAATCCTTTGCCAGCTTACTTATATATTCTAACAATGAAATAAAATCCACAAAGTTTTCTCCCGTACCATTTACTTTCCTAGCTCCAATTTTGCACTTTTCAGTTATCAATAATAATCAACCAACGTTATAATCTTCCCTCAATCACCTTTAATGTAATGATTTAGCAACAACTTGTAATATCAAAAAATCTACGTCAAAAGGTTAAGACGATGACGCACGAGCGACTCTTAAAATGACACTAGACAAACAAGTGACTGACTGCACGGACCTACAGCCTCAGGAGAAATTCTTAGCATTTCTTTACGAGTTTCTTTAATTTTTGTTTCTAATCTTATTCGCAATCCTGCCCGGTAAGATATAAGAATAATAAGATACGTGTGTGTCTGATGACTCACCCATCCCCTAACCTATACTAGCTAAAACGGAACCCCTTAGACATTCAGGAACGACAACAAAGATGATTTGGTGAAACAGTTGCCCCAAAACACTTGTGCAATCCTCAAGTCCTCACATGGGCGAGTGTTTCAGGTATATGACGGCCCTTGTTACCGACGCTACGCCGCAGTATCTTTCTTCATCTAGCGCCAAATTTAGCCTCGTTTTGCAGCCGTGTGTTGGGCTTCAGTTTCGGCGCGCAGAACACAAGGCACGTCAGAGGTGAAGCTCTTAAACATGTTTTTTGCCAACGCTGTGGTAATAAAAAATAATTGTATTACTAAAAACATCCCAACTGTGCCTCACCAAGTCGAGGGAGCGGCCGGTCAGGGAGGCTGAGGAACCTTTGCAGCAATACTGTCGACAACGAAAACAACTCCAGCATTACCATTCTCCGGCGAGTTAATTGTCCGGTGACTTGTCTCTACTTAACATGTGAAAAGACTGACATTCCGCGGCGGATTCCTGCGGTCTGCCTGGACACTGGGATTTCAGCGGCGTTTGTAAACAAGTGTTGGTCCAGCTTTACGGGGGTTGCTGTGTCATTAGACCGAAAAACTCCTGAGATGGACTGCCGGACGCCACACCCGAATCCCCCACCCACAACGAAGTGACATGCACCTAGTTTTACCTCCCGCCAGGCCTTCTCTCCTGGCAGGTCATGGTGTATTGAGGAACAGGAACTCCTACATATGCACAAAGAAAAAAATAATAATCCTCACCAAAGCAAAACATGTAAAAAAGGAAAACACTTACATCTGCATTAGCATAGAGAGCGGCCGGCGTGTGTGGGAGAGGTCCGACGGCCGTGTCTTAATCTAGGCTTCATTTCCCGCCACCAGCAGGAGGTGGAGGCGCCGCTGTGGGCTGGGGACGCTCTCGCTGCACCCACCTCTCGCCTCACTCACCTGGAACCAATAAGCAAACCAGCGGGGTCAGCCTCCCCACGACACGGCCCGATTAACAGTCACGCTGATTTTTAAGTTTATATTTTTAAGTATTTCTACATCCAGTTCAGCTACATCGTGTTTTAAGTTTCTATCAAGTATTTCTACAACCAATTCAGCTACATCTCCAGGACAACACTTTACAAACCTGTCCTCAACTTTACTTCTACTCTACGCTCTACAATGAATCACAGTTTCATTGCCGTCCGATTAACATTCACGCTGTTTTATAAGCTATATCAAGTATTTCTACAACCTGTTCAGCTACACATCTCCAAAATAAACTATAGCATGTCCTCAACCTAACTTCTTCGCTCTACTATGAATCACAGTCTCATTGCACTGGACATGTCTATTGTGTTAACTATATAAAATTATTATTATTACATGATTTACATTTTCAGTGTGCAAACGTTTGGAAGCACCATAATATAGCATGATTATGTAGTCCCGGCGCTTAGAGAAAGATAAAGTATGAAAATAAGCAGCAATGTTATTCAGCTTATTGAAATAATCAACTTTATGTATAAAGTACTACGTGATGAAGGCTGTCAGGGTTTTGCATCAGGATCACTTAGACACAGACTCTCTCGAAGAAGACTGACCGACCTCACACACAGCCACGCCAATATTGGGTGCACTCATTCATTACGACAGGATAAACATGAATGAAAACGACCTACATTTTCATACAATGAAGCTTCGCTCTCCTTCGCCTTCTATGGTCGAGGTTCCAGGGGCGACGACACAACCCCAGCGGGTGCCGACGCCGTACAGATACGGCGGCACGGGCGGCTGCGGCTGCTGCTGCTGCTGCTGCTGCCCTGTGGATGTGAACATTAAGATTGGTGACACCCGTGCCGTCACCTCATGGCAACATGTTTCCTCCTTTGTCCATTACTTTCTTTGTGTGTGTGTGTGTGTGTGTGTGTGTGTGTGTGGTGTGTGTGTGTGTGTGTTGTGTGTGTGTGTGTGTGTGTGTGTGTGTGTGTGTGTGTGTGAAAAAACAGAGCGAGAGCGAGAGCGAGAGCGAGAGACAGAGACAGAGACAGAGACAGAGACAGAGACAGAGACAGAGACAGAGACAGAGACAGAGACAGAGACAGAGACAGAGATAGAGATAGAGATAGAGACAGAGACAGAGACAGAGACAGAGACAGAGACAGAGACAGAGACAGAGACAGAGACAGAGAGAGAGAGAGAGAGAGAGAGAGAGAGAGAGAGAGAGAGAGAGAGAGAGAGAGAGAGAGGTCTGCAAGCATATGAGGTCGAGTGTGTATGGAAGGTTAACCTCAATACCCACCCCTACCTACCCAGCACTGCCCTAGTAACAACAACAATGAACCCGTCACAACAGTTATATAACTGTAACCTCCCGTACGTGTTGCTGGAGACTGTCTGGTCGTGGTAACTCGCCCGCGGAGAGCACAGGTGACCGGGCGACTCCCCTTCCGCATTTTGCAGTCGGTAACACAATGCTTCGGGCAGTGTTGTGCAGCACGTTATTATCACCGACAGCTGAGCGACATTCCACTGCCGCCGCTGCCTTGTTGGACTCGCACCAACACCACACTTTAGGGTACTACCTTCTGTTTACTTAATAATACATTCATATAAACTCTACTGGTCTGCTGTACACAATACAGCAAACATTTTCCACTTGCCATCCTCTAGACGCCCTAAACCACAAAGGGTCGTCATCAACCCCAATGTTTGTTTCATGTTTTTGTTTACTAGAACCACTTCGGTTAAATTCAAACAACACTCAGTCCGACATGCTCTCACGGCTGCTCTGTCGGGAACCAGGAAAACTCCCAGTGACGCAGTGCGTCCCTCGGCCGTGAAGTGCGAGCGAGATAGCATCAGCGGCCATCTCCAAAACATGACCAAATTCTCGCCCCCCAGGAGGTTGCACGCTGGGTGGTGGTTGATGGCCGGGAAGGGGAGGCCGGGAGGCCCGGTATAAGTTACAGAGTCAGGTGGTTCGGCTACATCACTTGTGACCACCAACGGCTGTTTTTTTGCATCAACTAATTCTGGCGGGCCACGCCAACGCGAGGCAGCAGCACAGGGGAAGCATGAGAACAGGAGGCCGCGAGAGTGCAGTGTTGTAGGTCAGGTCGCCTGCTCGCCAGCCGCCCAGCGAGCCGGCCAGTCAGCCTGCCGACCGACACTCGCCCTGGGTGTGGATGTATGGAATGCGTGGCACGCGGGCGGGCGAGGCGTCTGCTCCAGCCTGGGTTAGTAGTTTCCAGGGTCAAGCGGGTCGACTCCCTTCCCTACCCTATCGGTACTGGTCCCGCCGGTTGTACTACTACTGCATGCCAGTAATTGTTGCTGTGGGCGGAGTGGGCCACCGATGGGCTGCTGCACCTCTTAACTGACACAATCCCAAGCGGCGGCTGACATTACACAGCATTATCCTCAACCTCCTCCAGTGGCGATGTCTTCTTGCGGGACGTCTCACGTCCGGTACTTTGGCAACGTCGCTGTTCCAACGCGGAAGTGACGTGGTGAACCACTCACGTTACTACTGTCTGTACATATTTGTGCGGTGACGGCACAAACCTGATTCGGTTCTGCTCGGAGGCGTCAGTTGCGCTTAAGCGTGAACATAATTTTATCGTTAAGCATATTTGATAATGGCAGGAAGAACTTTAAAATATATATTGGCGGTGACAATAATGACGCAGAGGAGTAAGCATAATAGCGGCGGACAACTCAGCTGAGTCAGGCGTGCTGCGTAACGCCGAGAAGAGTTATGCAATTCTGGACGTTCACCTGCGCGGCGGCGGTCACGGACTCTTGGAGCGACTGGACAGTGCTGCGCTGCCTGTCTGTCTGTTAGCCGTCGTCCTGGAGAATAATTTCACCTACAAGATATCAGGCTCTGCTTTATTCAACGGCATGATATTCCGTTAGATACCTATGGATGCCTTTGCTTTGATACCACAGCCTTTGGTTGTAAGGTGTCAACAAAAAACAACATTCCACAGCAGCAGGCCACATTCTTCTCTTCATTTTAATTTTCTTTCGATGATGACTCCTTCAACATCAATGGATGAACAAAATTACTTTGGCTGTAAACCAGAACCACATACATACGGGTGTTAAAATAGAGACTACGGTGCTTTTCATGGTAGTTGCACTAACAGTCGAAGGTCTGCCGCCATCCTGCCCTTCACAAGGCACGTATACTCCCTCGATAACCTGTAAGGCCACGCAGTTGCTGTTTACACCACCTTGCAGCGAAGACGGAAGTTTACCTGCAGCTTCTCACGCGTCCCACCCTACTGGCCCCTATATATGTGCGTCTCAAGTTTGATCAATTTACTTCATAAAATGTGGGCAAAGGGCAGATCATGTCAGGCCTCTACTTTTGCCCTCGCGACTATCGTGACGCAGCCCTGAATAACTATGCAGCAAAGCCTTTCGAATTAGGAACTAAAAGCTTTGACTATGCAGCATCCTCCGCGTCCTCCCTCAACTTACCTTGCACTATTTAGACGCCACCAGACATCTGAATCCTGCAAACACGTGGCAACTCGACAATACTGGTTAACAACATTGAAAGGTGGAAAATTGCAAATCTACATGGAAATTATTACAAGGAAAATTAACTCAAGACATTACAAAAAGATGGAGGTAGTCAATGTATGTATCTGTATTTCAGGAACTATTGTGAAGGTCTACCGATCTCTTGTAGCTCCTCATGTTCTTATGGCGCAACGCTTCGCCACCTTTTGACTCCGTAATGTTGTGAAGGGAGCGATAGGTGAGATAAGCATTGCACGAGAGGATTAAGGGGAAGGTGCTGCAAATACACCCAATAATCAACTGGAGTTATCAATGGCTCTATCTCTCTCTTGTCTTTGTGTCATGTCTCTATATCCGACACACACACTCACACTCACACTCACACTCACACACACACACACACACACACACACACACACACACACACACACACACACACACAAATTGATGAAAGTTTTAACAAAAAAGTAAGGCAGCAACAAAAACGGGAAAGAAAAACATGCCCATTCAGACAGACAGTGAAACCATTTTAAGGCGACAGAGTGGGCAGGAAAGTGGCAGCTGTTGTTGTTGTTGTTGTTGATGATGTGGTAGTGGTGGTGGTTATAGTGATTGCGGTAGTGGTGATAGTAGTGGTGGTGGTGAAGGCATTGTAATACCCAGATAACCACATAATAAATAACACGGAATAATAAATAAGGAATAACACTCACATTAAAACAGCAATAATAAACAAAAGTGAGACAGTTAACTACACACACGTCTCTCTCTCTCTCTCTCTCTCTCTCTCTCTCTCTCTCTCTCTCTCTCTCTCTCTCTCTCTCTCTCTCTCTCTCTCTCTCTCTCTCTCTCTCTCTCTCTCTCTCTCTCTCTCTCTCTCTCTCTCTCTCTCTCTCTCAATAACACCAAAACTATTTGATACCAACTATAATGGTCAAAATACTTCCAAAACTGTAATGTTCCTCTTCAAAAAAAAGACAGACTTCCTCAATCTCCTTGCGGTCTGATGAATTCGAGTTGCGTTTTCGCCAAGTAGTTTTGAAATCGCCGATACGTCTTTTCCATTTAATCGCAAGGTGTGACTGTCATGAGGAAGAAAATGTGTTGCATGGGATCCTTACAGGTGCACGCTAATCCCTACACCTGGCCAAAATTAGCTCCTTTAAGGCAATGGTAAAATTTCCGTAGCACACAGACTTGGTAGTGGTGGTAGTAATTATAAAATTAATAATAGTAATGACAATAATACTTGTCATAGTCAGAAGAAAAGGAGAAAACGAAACTAATCCAAGCAGGAATCTACACACACGCACACGCACACGCACACGCACACACCTGCAACTTGTAACACTAGTGACGACGCAACATGCAACACAAAGTAACAAACAGCTTTACATCGGCGGCAATACCAATCAGTAGCAGTAAACAAGACTCATGGCGCGGGAGAGATAAGAACAACAAAGGTAAGGCTGAAGAACATAGTACAAAAGATTTACAAAGCAACAGCAACTCCGCAGCAACACACACAGCTCACATTAGTCTCCCAGGCCCGTCCCTCCCTCCCTCCATCCCTTCCTCCCTCCCGTTCCGTGCCTCACACACTCACTCACTCACTCACAATCGTCGGGGCTGACCATTCCCACGCTCGCTCGCTGCTCATACTCAGGGCTCCACCGCCGCCGCGCCTCCCTGCTCTGGACACTGGCGCGGACGGGCGTGTGTGGGCGGACCCGGGCACGGCCGCGGGCTTCTCTCGGGTGTTCCGCCACGCCCACGTTGCATTCCTACCATACCAACTTGCACGCCACGAGTCCAAAGTCCTTCGCCTTGGGCCTCGATTAGGTGAAAGAAGGTACTCGCTCTCTGGTGATTCCTTTCGAAGCTCCTGCATCTCTCTCATGCTTTTTCTTTCTCTCCCTTTCTTTGACGAGCGACCAGGTGGTGTGGCGACGAGGCAGGTGGCGGGGGCTGGGAGAGGCGAGGAAGGGGGGTGTATGGATCTCGATGGGGGTACAGGCGATGGGAACGGAGATAGGAGGCTTAGAGGGTGATGGGAGGGCAGGGTGATGGAGGGAGGCCGGAGAAGGTGCCGGTGCAAATTGATAGGAGAGTGGGAAGGCTGGACGAGAAAGAAGGGAGGAGGGTATGTAATGTACTATGCAGCCAGCAATGTATAGGGTAGAGAGGCATGAAAGGGCTGAGGGAATAGTTGAGGGTGTGGAAAGAACTAGCCATGGGAAAGAAACCTCTGAGAGAAGTGAACCGCGAGGTGCAACAGAGATGACCACTGACCAACGAAGAACAAGATGCAGCTACTAATCACCATGAGGCACAAGTGATTATAACATCGCACAAGAACAGAGACAAGGAACACACTACATGGAACCGCGAGGGTGATGTTTCGCCTGTAGTGTCTTCGTGAAGTAACAAGGATCAACCGCGGCGAAGGTGTTGAGGTGCTAATCCCCTTCATCACCAACACCACCCGGGTTGTGGTAGTTGGGGTATACAGGGGATGGAGGGAGAGGTGGAGGGGAGGAGGGGAAGGAGTGCAGGCCGTGTGTAGGGGACGAGCACGCTGGCCTTTCCCTCGCCCATTCATCACCAACTCTGCCAACGCCGGACTCATTCATCACCCACGCCATCATTATCAACGCTACACCTCTCCATCATCAGCGCGAGCATCTACAGCGCCGACCGACGTATCCTCGTTGCCGCCGCCGCCGCCGTCCGTCCGTCCGTCCCTACGAACATCACTCTTCTTCCTGCATTGCCATTTATCACATGCTGAGACCACGCGGGTTATCGGATCAGGTTATCACGACTGCAAACATAATTAATCCACCTTTATGTTCCCCCGTCACAAGCAGGTATGATTCTCTTCTTAAACTGCGGATGCTTAAAACAGTCCCTCACCCCAGGCCTCGTGTATAGACCGCACCTGCAGACCTCAAATCACAAAACCCTCAGACCTCCTTCATCTTTCTGTTTAACGTCGGATTTTCACATAATAAATGAGGTTAGACGGCCGATATTACGCTTCCAACTATATCTATCCATTGCCTCAACTTCTTCAATGCCCAATGCTGCCAGATCCTCTTCAACACCCTGTCTCCATGTCTTTCATTTTTATGTTTAACGTCAGATTTTCCCATAATATCTTGTGAGGTTAGACGGCCGATGATACGCTTCCAACTATCTTTATCCATTGCCTCAAATTCTTCAATGCCCAATGCTGCCAGATCCTCTTCAACACACTGCCTCCATGTCTTCCTTGGCCGACCTTACACAATAAATATCTAACTACTATCCCACAAACCCATCTGAGTCAACTAATTCCCGGATCAAGGATAAACACCTCGGCCCGTGTCATCCAATAAATGTGTCGCTTGTAAATAATGTGGATACTACCTTTTAAATATTCCGAGGCTGATCTGCATAACTACTTGCTCCGTTGTAAATCTCAAGTCTTGGCCGTACCACAAGACCCGCTATTAACTGAAGTGAGTATCAAATCACGTAACTCAGCTTTTCAACATCCCTCTTCGGATATACGAGCTGTGCCCACGAACACTACTCAATTATTTTTTATTATTAATTCCTAAACCTCAAAAACACAAGTTGCTATATCTCTCTCTCTCTCTCTCTCTCTCTCTCTCTCTCTCTCTCTCTCTCTCTCTCTCTCTCTCTCTCTCTCTCTCTCTCTCTCTCTCTCTCTCGGGACACCCATTCTCCAGAAAGCAATAGATGTGATCACAAAAGGTATCGTGCACACACAAAAGAATCACGAAGGTATAAGAGAAGCACACAATAATCATAAAACGGACAGAGAAAAGAAAAAAAAAATACCCCAAACAATTACAAGGTTAAAGATGATACGCCAAAGGAAAACTCTTAAAAGCGCGGGAGTTGTGCGTGCGTTGATGCCACAGATTAGAGCGCCTCGACAGCGATCTCGTGGGGACCAAATTGTGTAGTGTGGACGAAGTGACGAGACTAATGACAGTGATCCTCCCCGCCCTCGCTCCTGTCCTCTTACTCCTTTTTTTTTTCCTCTTTCTCATGGGGCGGTCTTACCGTGTCACCCTCTTCACCTGTGGCTCTGAAAAACGATTCCCCCTTCCAAATCTGACCAGCCTATTCCTCCTCCTTGCTACTGTACCTCCCCCCACTATATACAGCAAGTGACGAATACCAGATACATTCGCGGTGTCAATTGAAAGCCGCGGACATCTGGGTTCGAGTGTAATAACGCTGGTGATGCCCATTGATCAGGTATATTCGGCGTGGGTCACGTGTTAATTAGAAGCTTACGGTTTGTGACGGATTCCAGGTGCAAATTTGTTTTTATATTTCTGCTTTACGGTTCGCGTCTCTCAGTTCTCTCCATTGCCAAGGTTCTTCGTCTCTCTCTCATCTCTTCTCTCTCTCTCTCTCTCTCTCTCTCTCTCTCTCTCTCTCTCTCTCTCTCTCTCTCTCTCTCTCTCTCTCTCTCTCTTGGTTCCCATCTCTCTCTCTCTCTCTATTCGTTCCATTGTAGGCATTACGCTACGATGTGTGACCGTAGCGGCGGCAGACAATCCCTCAAACTACGGGGACGAGACCTGGAATTTGCATCAGTCACCTTAGACGCGTCGACTTTAATTACGGAGCGAGCGAGCGAGAGAGAGAGAGAGAGAGAGAGAGAGAGAGAGAGAGAGAGAGAGAGAGAGAGAGAGAGAGAGAGAGAGAGAGAGAGAGAGAGGAGAGGAGAGAGAGAGAGAAGAGAGACAGAGACGAGACAGAGACAGAGACAGAGACAGAGAGAGAGAGAGAGACAGAGACAGAGACAGAGACAGAGACAGAGAGAGAGAGAGAGAGAGAGAACGAGAACGAGAACGAGAGAGAACGAGAACGAGAGCGAGAGGGAAAAGTAAGAAAATCGTAGAAGTTTGTCGATGGTTTGTGACTGGTGTTCCTTTTCGAGATTCACTCTACGCCTCCCCCTCCACCCTCCTACACCTATCCCCCCCTTCCCACAATCCGTTTCCACCTCTATCCCCCCTAGTCACCCCCACGCACTGAGCACAGTTTAATACGCAGCCGTAGATCACTGGGATGCCGCAGGTGCCCGCTTCTGCACATTTGCATAACCCTGGTAGTAAGCTGCACTAATGGCGCACATTTCGACAAAATTGGTGGTGCATTTTATGGTGGAGGCGAATATTTATCCCTTCTTACGCGGCCGGCCAACGCGACTGCCTGGAAGACGTGTGTGAGGGCTCGTATAGACGCTGTTCCGTGACCACTGCAGTCTTAAGGAACGCTGAAGACTGTGGTGCACTTAAGTAGTTAATGAGTTAATATAAGAACAAAAGAAAATAAGGAAGCTACAAGAGGCCGTGAGACCTACACGTGGTATATACGTAGGTCTCACGTCAAGGGTTTTGTGTGTGTGTGTGTAAATGTTTGGAAGATTCATAAAATATGTTTGTAGATAATACACAGAATTACTGATGTATTTTCAGTATGTATTTTCTTACTGTCTTCTTTATAGGGACTGGCAACTAAGCGGGCTTTGTGTTATCCATTTTTGTTGTGCCCTTGACCAGTTCTTTGTGATGTAAAAAAATAATAATAATAATAAATATATAAAAAAAAAAAAAAAAATTGTGTAGATTTTATATTACAACTTCTATATGTGTTCCCCCTTTTCCTACAATAAATACCAAATGTTACACTGAACCCCTGCATTTTGTGAGTCACGTGAGGATCCTTCATTCCTAATTACGCTTGGGATGTTTAGTCTTCTAGTGGGAAAGACTTTGAACAGTCATCTGCATCTTTACAGGAACTACCACGTGTAGGTATCGCGGCCTCTTGTAGCTTCCTTATGTTCTTATGTTGTTATGCGAACGAAAAGGTGGCTTGTGTGAACGTGCCAGAGTACAACGAACGAGAACGTACAGAGTAAAATGGCGCAAAATCTTTACTCAACACTATTATTTATTCACTCTGGACTAACTTCAAAGGTGGGCTTACGTTATGTATGAAAAAAGTCAACGATTGTAGGATAAATAATCACAAATCGGCCAGTCAGCCAACCACTCCATGAAAACCTGAAAGGACTGCGGCATTTCTTAATGGAGGTCTGTGTTTCGTACTTCAAAGCAGGGACGTGGCAGATCAATACGTCTTGCTTCTCTTATGAACAGAAACATATTTGGACACTTTAGGTTAACGAGATTAGGTTAGGTTAGGTTAGGTTAGACACGATATTGGAACACTTTCTGAGTTAGGTGAGGTTAGGACCAGATTAAGTTAGGTTAGGTTAGGTTGGACACGATATTGGAACACTTTCTGAGTTAGGTGAAGTTAGGACAGGATTAGGTTAGGTAAGGTTAGGTTAGGTTAGACACGATATTGGAACACTTTCTGAATTAGGTGAGGATAGGAAGAGATTAGGTTAGGTTAGGTTAGACACGATATTGGAACACTTTCTGAGTTAGGTGAGGTTGGGACGAGATTAGGTTAGGTTA
Source organism: Chionoecetes opilio (assembly GCA_016584305.1). NCBI lineage: Eukaryota > Metazoa > Arthropoda > Malacostraca > Decapoda > Majidae > Chionoecetes > Chionoecetes opilio. The sequence goes on from JACEEZ010010570.1 coordinate 384,285, forward strand.
GGTTAGGTTAGACACGATATTGGAACACTTTCTGAGTTAGGTGAGGTTAGGACCAGATTAAGTTAGGTTAGGTTAGGTTGGACACGATATTGGAACACTTTCTGAGTTAGGTGAAGTTAGGACAGGATTAGGTTAGGTTAGGTTAGACACGATATTGGAACACTTTCTGAGTTAGGTGAAGTTAGGACAGGATTAGGTTAGGTTAGGTTAGACACGATATTGGAACACTTTCTGAGTTAGGTGAGGTTAGGTTAGGTTAGACACGATATTGGAACACTTCTGAGTTAGGTGAAGTTAGGACAGGATTAGGTTAGGTTAGGTTAGACACGATATTGGAACACTTTCTGAGTTAGGTGAGGTTAGGACGAGATTAGATTAGATTAGGTTAGGTTAGGTTAGGTTAGGTTGGACACGATATTGGAACACTTTCTGAGTCTTTGGCAAAGGTAACATACAAAATCTTCAGTTCGCCACATATATTTTAGCTAGAAACGCTGTCACACTGTCATTACTACGGAGCAGAGTGGTTGTTGCAGCACCGCCACTCTCAGCGAAGAGTGGAAAGCCTGTACCGCTATAACCAAGGTGTCGGATACATTCGCAACACTGACTTATCCACCACTGAATTATGTGGATAAAAGGATTAACACACACACACACACACACACACACACACACACACACACACACACACACACACACACACACACACACACACACAACATACACATACACTACACATAACATACCAACCACACACCCCAACGATATATTCAACACACACACATACACACACACACACACATACACGCACATAAACAAGCACACACACACACTACTGAATCATAGTGAGACCGTGAGACGTGCACAAAAACTCCGTCAAAACAATGTGAGGATGCCAACGAGACCTTTCTGTAGACCCCTTCCTTTAATAGTTCCTGCGGCGTGTTCACTTCTCTTGAAAGTTGCAATGAACCTACCATAGTTCAGTAGCCATTATTACAGGTTTTTTGTCCCTCTAAAATGTTTAAAATCAACATTATGTCTGCATTGCTATAAGTAATGAGTAATATTTGTGGGAATATTATATTATTATTATTATTATTATTATTATTATTATTATTATTATTAACAAAAATATAATTATCACTTTAAAAAGGGATTGACCGCACCAATGCCGATACAATATTACAGCTGGGGTCTTGATCTGTATAGGCAATGAACGCTGCGTTAGAAATTTTTTGTCTAGTTATGTTAACCCCTTCACGCCCAGATCTTTCCTTTGCTATAAGAAATCGTCTGTTGTTAGCCATAGAATTACGAAAAAGTAGCTGCATATACCAAATTAGTTAGTCGACAAGGATACTGAAACAGGTCATATCTATAAATTATTGCTTATATTCATTAAAAATCATATAATGGTAGCCAAATTACAATGGCAATTACGTTCTGGGCCTCAAGGGGTTTAACTGTTGCGATGCGGCAGCTACATGTGCATGGGAGAACGAGTAGAAAGCAAAACAATAAAAATAGATAGTGTGATAGCCAAGGGCACAGTACCCTTTGTAGCCTTTCCTTTGCCTTTGTACTACAGGACTTCTTCTTGGGAAACTTCTCCAAATACATCAACACGTGTGTATTCTGATAGAAAAATATAGAATACGAAGTAAAGTACACCAATTATGACTTGAAGAGCACATCCATCGGTCATTACACAAGACTTAAGTGTCCAAATCATGCTGCATTCAAGCCATAAAATCAATCGTAAATTCATAAAATCATTCTGCATCAGTTTGTTCACGTATTCTACACAGAGATTAAAAGAGGCACAACAATATGACTGCCGCCACTCAGTATCCTTGCCATTCAACCTTCCTTTGACACATCCTGAGTAATAACGAAGCAACACCTCAGCCTCCTCAAGTCTATAGATGCAAGACAACCCTCGTATTGACAAGACGGCGGCGAGAAGCCATCAGGAAGGTGTTGAGACGGGTGCCCGACGAGGAAAAACACGACCCGATTAGGGATTCACAAGGCTTTACTAAATGAAATGAACCCTCTTTCTGGCTACCTTTTCGATCCTCACTGATGTACGAGAGACCCGCAGTGTCCCTCGAGAGAGAAGAAAGATACACAGGCTCATGAAGGAAGACTGTGTGAATCCCTCGTGGATTTGTGGAAGGTTGGCCGACGCGTGTGGCAGTGACAAAATCTAAGTTGGAAGGAGAAATCGAGTCTTGTAGAATTTATTCCATGTTATTTGAAGTTACTTGCTAATAAGGAGGTAGATGAATATAACTTACAGGGCGAGTTAGGTATTTGCGGTAAACACAATAAAGTTAATTGTATGATACGACCATACTGTGTGAAATGGTTTGATCAAATAATCATGACTATTGATGTATATTGATGCAGGCATGGGGACAAGAAGACTGGCATTACGAGAATATTACTGCCCCACCGAAGGCATGAAGGAGGTATGGTGCAAGGGGAGGCGTGGCGGCCAGTCATCACAACAGGCCTGAAGCGCTGAGGCTGCATGCCCGAGTGTCAACAACTGATTCACGAGTGCCATGAGCCTGTTGTCTTACTGAGCTCGGGTTGCCAAACTGCAATATTATCATGTACTATGCGCCAGACAAACACTCGAGGAAAGACAAAGTGTTGGCGACGATAAGTCAATATGAAACTTTACCTTCGTAGATAATTAATGGAACTGTAATTTAACCACTAAAAAGCATGTTCTAAGGTGTGCAAATAGACATCGGCGATGATATAAAGGAAAAATGACCCATATTAAAAGCTGAAGAAGCAGAAATAATGTTACAGAGTTGCACTGATACAGATTCAGCAAATAAGAAATAAACCTTGGTCGGATTATGGCGGATAAATTTAGTCTCCAGACACATCACTGACCCAAAATATCACTTTTATATATCAAACATTTATATTGTGCAAATGGATGTATGAGAGCAAGAAAGAGAGAGAGAGGAGAGAGAGAGAGAGAGAGAGAGAGAGAGTGGGATAAGTAAGGGCTGCCATACCATGTACGGGCCGACACAGCCTCTGCAGTTACAATACTTTAATGCTCTCGTATCTCTTTCACCATCACTCTCACCTTCTCCCGCCCATCCTCCCGCACACGTCCGCCCACCTTCCACCTTCATCACCCCTTACAGCCCTAAGCATCCTCCGCGCTTCCTAACTTCACACACAATTTTTCATCAGCCTGCCCATCTTCCAATCCTCAACTCGCGACACATATTGAACAGCAAAATCCTACTACACACTTACTGCAACTCAACACTTCCATAAACTTCACAAATCACAAATATTTTCAATCTAACAATTCTTGTCTTCACACCATCCCTTCTCGCGAGACATAATTTTGAAACGCAAATATCCTACCTACAGCAACTTGCAGCAACCTACAGCAACTCCACGCTTCCATACAGTTAACAAATCACAAATATTTATAATCAAGCAATTCCTGCCTTCACTTCACACCCTCCCTTCTCGCGACACATTATTTTCAAACAGGTAAATGCTGGGTAAATGTCTTCCGTTCCGTGGCAAAAAGACAAAGACAAAGAAGGGAAGGACGAAGCGGCGTCAATAAAGATGGATGTTTAACAAGTCCGAGAGAGAATTCGTCTCGCGTCGGTATCTTTGTGTTGTCTTGACCTGACCTGACTCCCAGGAGAGTTGACCTCACCTGCTGAACATCAGGCCTACACACACACACCTCTTGGCTCTCATCTGTCACTTATACATCCATCTTGTGCCTCCTCTTCTCACGTCATTCGCCTTGTCTTCCTCTTGTCTTCCTTCCTCTTGACTTCCTTCCTTGTCTTCCTTCCTCTTGTCTTCCTTCCTTGTCTTCCTCCTGTCTTCCTCTCCTCTGTCCTTTCCTGTTCTCTTCCTTGTCTTCCTCCAGTCTTCCTTCCTTGTCCTTCCTGTCTTCCTCCTGTCTTCCTTCCTTGTCTTCCTCCAGTCTTCCTTCCTTGTCTTCCTTCCTTGTCTTCCTTCCTTGTCTTCCTCCAGTCTTCCTTCCTTGTCTTCCTTCCTTGTCTTCCTCCAGTCTTCCTTCCTTGTCTTCCTTCCTTGTCTTCCTCCTGTCTTCCTTCCAGTCTTCCTCCTGTCTTCCTTCCTTGTCTTCCTCCTCTCTTCCTCTTCTCTTCCTCCTGTCTTCCTTCCTTGTCTTTCTTCCTTGTCTTTCTTCCTTGTCTTCTCTTCTCACGTCATTCTCCTTGTCTTCATTCCTTGTCCTCCTCCTGTCTTCCACTTGTCTTCCTCCTGTCTTCCTCTTGTCTTCCTTCCTTGTCTTTCTTCCTTGTATTCCTCCTGTCTTCCTCTTGTCATCCTTCCTTGTCTTTCTTCCTTGTCTTCCTCTTGTCTTCCTTCCTTGTCTTCCTTCCTTGTCTTCCTTCCTTGTCTTCCTCCTGTCTTCCTCCTGTCTTTCTTCCTTGTCTTCCTTCCTGTCTTTCTTCCTTGTCTTCCTTCCTGTCTTTCTTCCTTGTCTTCCATCTGTCTTCTCTTCTCACGTCATTCTCCTTGTCTTCATTCCTTGTCTTCCTTCCTCGTCTTCCTCTTGTCTTTCTCCTGTCTTCTCTTCTCACGTCATTCTCCTCCTGGCTTCTCTTCTCACGTCATTCTCCTTGTCTTCCTTCCTTGTCTTCCTTCCTTGTCTTTCTCTTGTCTTCTCTTCTCACGTCATTCTCCTCCTGGCTTCTCTTCTCACGTCATTCTCCTCCTGGCTTCTCTTCTCACGTCATTCTCCTTGTCTTCCTTCCTTGTCTCCCTTCCTTGTCTTTCTCTTGTCTTCTCTTCTCACGTCATTCTCCTCCTGTCTTCTCTTCTCACGTCATTATCCTCCTGTCTTCTCTTCTCACGTCATTCTCCTCCTGTCTTCTCTTCTCACGTCATTCTCCTTGTCTTCCTCAGCTTCATATTCTCGCTTCCACCACCACCATCACAACCTACTCTTATCTCATCATATATAATAATCTTCCTACTCTTTCCTTCCTCATACTCTTCCTACACCTTTTATTTCCTCCTCCTTACCTTCAAACCTCAATAAAAGTATACACAAGAACTTCCTAAACCCAATACGTTGTGATATTATTTCAAACAAAGTTAACAAACCACAAAATATGCACCAATTAAGACTGTTTTTTCCCCACTACTTCCTTTCTTGATGACTTATACAGGTAAACCCACCAGGAGGAAAAGGATAGCGCGGTAATTAATGGGAGAACTATGACCTTTTGCGGTGCAGGCGACCTTAGTCCTCACCTGTTGCTGTCCTTGGCATTTCTGTTTTACAAGTGAACACTCCTGACTCAGTTTTCGCGGCGTGAGCTTATGCAGGATTATGCTGGGATTGCTATACTGTGGGATTGCTATACTGTCTTTGTTTGTCATTGTGATAGTCTATTTTGATGTGTGTGCTCTCTCTCTCTCTCTCTCTCTCTCTCTCTCTCTCTCTCTCTCTCTCTCTCTCTCTCTCTCTCTCTCTCTCTCTCTCTCTCTCTCTCTCTTACACTACGTCGTGTATGTATGTATGTATGTATATTTATGCTATACGCCACAGTAAGATAATTATGTTCTTGCGTCCTGTGTGTGTGTGTGTGTTTGTGTGAAATAAACCTGTAAGTATGAAGTCCTGCCTCAACTCTTCTCCTCCCCCCCCTCTCCCCCCTTCACTATCAACACTGCTCCAGCGTGTCAACCAACAATTTAATTAATACGTCTCGTCGTCTACTACTTTTCTCATAGTTCACGCACGTAAGCTGGGGGCGGCGAGACCTTGGAAACTTGAAAATGCCAAGGGTAATGTCGTCGCTGCCTTGACGGGGCGGGACGGGGCGGGACGGGGCGAGGGAGGCCTGAACTCCAAAAGGTCGTGGAAAGGAGAGCCTTGTAAATCCAAAGGAATATTATATAAGGGCGTCGAAGAATAGGATGAGAGAGAGAGAGAGAGAGAGAGAGAGAGAGAGAGAGAGAGAGAGAGAGAGAGAGAGAGAGAGAGAGAGAGAGAGAGAGAGAGAGAGAGAGAGAGAGAGAGAGAGAGAGAGAGAGAGAGAGAGAGAGAGAGAGAGAGAGAAAATGATCTTTCTCAACACTTTTCTGATTTCGACAGTTACTAATTATTCATTATTGATACTAATAATAATTATAACAAAAATAATAATATTAATTATAATAGTAATAATAATGATAATAATAGCAACACAATCATCTGTTCAAACAAAATATCACTATTATTCACTACTGATATCAATAATAGTAATGATAACAATAATAATAATAACAAATAATAACATTAATGATAATAACAAGAATAACACGAACACTTTTAACACTGAACATCGTCACTTTAACATATCACAGCCATCCACAATAAAAAAAACCGACTACATTCTTTAAAATCTTGCTAAACCTTTTAATCAGCGCTAAAACAAGAGCGAACAGCAAGCAACAAAATCAGACACAAACAATAAGCCCCAGCGCGCTCAGTATAAGTCTCGTCTTTTCTCAAACTCCCAGGTGGCTGCTATAATACCGACTCTGCTACAAATCGTCTCTGGGGCGCAGTTTCAGAGCCTTAATCTCATAATCCTAGTGAGAACAGAGACTCAGACCCAATGAGGAAGAGGAGGAGGAAAGGGAAGGTTAGGAGGAGATGGGAAGAGGGAGGAGGAGGATGAAAGGGAAGGTAAGGAGAAGGGAAGAGGGAGGTCGGTCGTCACGGCTTCTTTGATCAATCAGAACATCAATCTCGGGTTAGATCGAAGAGGTGGTGAGACGGACGATCGCGAGGTTGTGTCTGCTTGTGCAACGCTTGATTATTTTTTTTTCTCTGTTCCCGTAGCTCTTTTTCGCCTATTGTTTAAATGGTCTGTGTTCTCTGTGACATTTTCAGTGTGTTGTATTGTTTATTAAATGATTGTTCGTTTTCTAGGCGTTAGTCTCAGATTTTCGTGTGTTGTATTGCGTTTCTGTCACGCCCACTTAGCTATAGTGTTGTCTATTTCAATGTTTAGGTTAGTATTCTATGCCCCCAATGTTGCACTCTAAAGTTTGTCGAGTATTACAAAAGTTATTTACACTGTAGCTCACATATTAGAGTTTTTTCTGCCTAAGGGTATCTATTCCATCTTCAGTATACCTTCAATCTCTTAAATGATTACTATAATTATTACTTAACACTGACTATTCAAAATGAAAGTGGAGTTTACGCCGTGAAAGAAGAAAATCACTATCCTATCTTTAAATTCTTACCAAGTTTTTCAAAATAAAGCCTTTGTAGCACTTAATTTTATTACAACACACGTAAAGTTCATATTTGCGACTATATTTTCCTAGCAGTTCAGCAATATGCTTTCAAACACTGAAACTCAAACTATCACCACCATCACAGCAGTTTGTGGGAGGGATCGAAGGACAGCCATATATTAAAATTTTAAAGAAGCTCCAGTTATCGAGTGAGCAAGAATGAGAATAAACATTACCACATGAAAAATTATAGGCAAAGCGATGCAAATATACGCATGTCCAATATAGCATACTTTCAACTTACCCAAGAAGTTACAACAGCAGCAGCAGCACACTTACACCCACGCCCTCACGAATAACTCCTCACTCTCGTAGCACACTGAATACTGAAGACTAAAGACTGCTCCTACCCTCCCTTTGGTCTTCTAATGTCCCGAAACCGAGAGAGCGTGGTTCGAACTCTATTCTATTCCCTATGCTTAATGTTTCTAAAGTTATTCAAACTGCTTCGAAACACCGTCATATAGATTATCAACATCAGCCCTCACTGTACACCCTTATTTAGGGTTTCAATACGCACTGAAGATACGATGAGTCAGTATATATATGGCTGGATAATTATAATATAAAAGTCAACAAACTCTTATTTTGCAACCGCTATGCATATCTGCGCGAAACTGAAATATGTGTCGATAGCAATTACGAAACGGCGTACAAATTGCTGCTGAGATACTACCTTGATCCTCATTTTCCTTGACCTGTTATCGTGGTATACCTGACTTACGCGTCTTTATCTTCGTCTCTTGCAGTCCCAACTCACTTACCCCTTGGCCGATTAAGGGAACCAAATCGACCCTTAATTAATTCCCTGAAACGATCAAATTCCCATCATCGACCAAGCCTAACCCCACCTCGCCCCGCCAAGCACTATACGTAAATGTTCACGGCGGTCAAGATTAATATCATAGTCGGGAATCTGAACTCGGACGTCGAGCTTCTTCTTATGAATAAATTCCCGGCGCCGCTTCATGTGCCTCAAGTTTTCAGCGACGACATCAATTATTCTTGGCCAAGTTTGTCGTCTTGGCTCCACTCACCCTCTTCTTCTTCCTTCTCTTCTTTGTCTTCTTTTTCTTCTTGAGACTTTTGTCGCTTCGTATCGCTTCATAGGTCCGCTTCAAACTTCTCTTCTTCATCCATCTATCTACTTTTCCTCTCATCCTCAATAATGTAGATATGTATGAGCTTAATATGTATGAACATGTAATTCAACCCAGTCCTCCTCCTCCTCCTCCCTGGTGTCCCAACCCATCGCCGTTCTCGTTGTCAGATATTTCCCTTCTTCCTGTCTTACCGTGGCCGCCTCCTTTAGCTTTTTTTTCCTCCTCTCTCTTTCGCTTTCACAACATCATCCACGTGGTCTCTCTCTCTCTCTCTCTCTCTCTCTCTCTCTCTCTCTCTCTCTCTCTCTCTCTCTCTCTCTCTCTCTCTCTCACACACACACACATTTTATTTATATAGTTATCAGTATTTGCTTCTTTTCCTTGGGTTTATATTCTATTCTTCATTTTGTATTTCGCTCTTATTCCTTTCTTCTGTTGTTCCTATTGACGTGTTCTGCGCTGTCCGCCTCATTTCTCCTCCTCCCTCTATTCCACGACTCACGTTTCCCTATTTATTTTTCCGTTATTTCATCCATCACGACCTTCCCTCCTACTCCTCCCTCTCGCCATCTCCCTCATCGTTCATTCTCTCTCTCTCTCTCTCTCTCTCTCTCTCTCTCTCTCTCTCTCTCTCTCTCTCTCTCTCTCTCTCTCTCAGGCATTTCACTCATTTCGTTCTGTTTCAAACACTTCATCCTCCTCCTACTGCTCCTAGCCGGCCCTTCCTTCATGACGTCACAGCCTACCGATCACTGCCAGTCGCGTACACAAACCCCAGAGAGCCTCTACGATGATCAGTCTCGCCATTAAAGTATTACTAAGCTACCTGTTCAACCCCAGTGACACGAGGAAATAAGCTATGTTACTTTATTCATATCGCCATAAGCAGTTTCTCCCTTCCCCTCGACGTGATTCGCCGCCCCAGCACCAGCGCCTCGGCAGAGATGACCGACGGACATCTATGGTCAGGCCCCAGAATCGTTCGCGAATTGATGGGCAGCGAGAGGAGGTTGCCAGGCGTGACCGAGCCTGCTTGGGCCAATCAATAAGTCATCTTCCCTGCGCCACACAGCCGCCTACCAGGGCCGTGATTACCGCCACACTCCCGCCCCTCGCTGTTTCTCGGGAAAACCATCACAGCTTGCCCGGAATAAGTACTGAAAAGCTAACCGGAAGAGAAGTAAAGTTTATTCCCTTCCTGGCACCTCCGTTCTCTCTCTCTGACTCTCCTCTCTCTCTCTATCTCTCTCTCTCTCCTCTCTCTCTCTCTCTCGTCTCTCTCTCTCTCTCTCTCTCTCTCTCTCTCTCTCTCTCTCTCTTTGTATCCCCCACTCACCCCCTCCCGGCCTACCCTTCCCCCCCAAATCTTTGGCCCTCCCACCCGGTCCCCCAGCCTCCCTTCTTCCTCTTTAGCGCTGACCAGTTCAAAGTTGAAACCGAGAGAGGCAGTGGTAGTAGTCGGGCGCACACGAGTGGCTCTGGCAGTCTGGCTGTTCTCTCTGATCGTGGTGTTGCTGACTGAGCACTTGGACTTCAGTGTGACTTGTTACAGAGGAATTAACAACTGTTCATCCTGCAGGTAGGCAGCTCACGTGTTTAGTGTTTGTGATGTTCTCTGATCGGGTTGTGGTGTTGTGATGCTCCCCGCGCTTTACCGAGTATGTTGTAGTCTGAAACATACATGCGTACACACATCCGTCGGGACGAAGTTATAAGTGCATCTCTGTGTCGAGAGTTGATCTGACGACCTCAGTGAGGACTCCATGCCCGCGGCCACGTGCGTCTCACTTGAAGGTTATATATGATAATTGCTATTTTCATTTTTCTAAACACAACATCCAACTTCAAGGCCGGCATTCAACTCCCGTGGACACGCACAGCTCGTAGCGTGACTGTGCGCGGCAGGCGGAGCAAACCTCGCTTATTTTACGACTTGGCTGCGTCTGAGGTAACGAGACCTCCCTCTCCTGAGAAGCAATTCAGCAAGCCGGACATTCGACTCGTCACTGTGAGAACAACACTAATGATACAACGGCTATGCACTTCCCTTGGCCATCCTGCACTCCCGCCGGCGGCCATGGATGGGAGGGAGGTCATTACGAGGCAACGTGAGGGCATGAGAGTATGTGAATTGTCAGGTAGGGAGTAAAAAGTCTGTGGGTTGTGGGCCACGCGGGCCAGCGGGCGGCGCGACCCTGAACTAGGCAGGGAACACCCAATCAGCAGCGGTATTTACTCGCTTCCTGTTTAACATGATTGTCCATTGCTGCAG
>JACEEZ010010570.1:400000-417500 GCA_016584305.1 Chionoecetes opilio
CAGCTCTGAAGAAAAAAAATCACACACAGTTGTCAACCAAGTTTATGGTGTGCGTCGAATGGCAGATATTGTTTTCAACCAATTGTAAGGACGGGCTATAAAATGGGGCTGGCTGGCGAGGACTTGGCGGGAGATGGGCTATCTTGACTTCCCTGGAGCCCAGTTTATGACGCATCCGTCGCCACCTCCAGGCAGCTCCTTCCCTCAAGTGACATATCTCTTCACTTTCTAGGCCTATGTGCTTGGCCGTCCTTGGTCTTCCATTAATATTCTCTTCCTTCTCCTCCTTTTCACTTCCTCTTTTTCCTCCTCAGAGCGTAACCGCTTGTCCCTACGTCCTCGTTAATGTTCTCTCCCGCATCCTCACTTCCTCACCTCGTCCCTAGACTCTCATTAATCCTCTTCCTCGTGTCCTAATTGCCCCATCTCGGTCTTTTACCCCCATTTATCCTCTTCTCTCACACTCCTGTGGCCCCACTGTCTCCTGCCTTCGACCCCTGGAGATACCTGCGTTACGTAAACAAGAGTTGGAGACTGTTTACATTTTTCCTGTGTCGTCGGCGGGGGGACAGAGGAGAGGCAACTTAGCCAAGCCGCCAAACGCCCGCCGGAGGTTACTGGAGACGCACCCTCCTGCTGTTGCTGCTGCTGCCTATGGTCCTACACACGCCTGCCTGCTGCCTCTCGCTGCTTTCCCAAAATACCCGGCGTGAGGCTTATAACTGGGTTCCCATCAAGGGGGAGACAAGTCAATCGCGATAAATTGTCCCGGGGAACGTACGTTTGTCCCGGGGTAATAAATAGCACGTCTCTCTGCGGGTGCGGGTAACTTATATTTTTCCCCTTCAAAGGCAGCGTGTTCCTCCACCTTGCTGCTGAAGCATCGAGACATGAAACTAACGAGGTACGCATCGTCCTTTGTGAAACTTCAGGTGGTGTAAACGCTAAATTCCTTGTAGTTCATTATACGGCCGCATTTACCGGTAATAGATGGGTGAGTTCCATCTCGTAACGTCTGGCCTTTTTCCCCCCAATTGACTAACGGACGCCTGGAAGTTATGCGCTGACGAGCTGTTGTATTCCAGTATCGACACTCGTATCTCCCATAAACACTCCCAAAAATGTATGAAATAATCCCATATATAGGTGCTAAGTGGCAGTCCCAAGTGTAGGAATGTCGGTGATTAGAGAGACGTCCATTATAAATTATGCTCGGCTGAGTTACTACACAAAATTCTATCTTTGTCGGTCTCGGATGTCCAGCTAATAAATACATTTTAAGACGAGCCTGGAGTTACAAAATGTGGGGTATAGGTTGTTATTTATTTTCTGACCAGCACGACAGGCCATTCTCGCCCTTGTGCGTGGTGGCCGAGGGGTTATATGGAGTGATCGATGCATCTCAAGGCACCTTCTGCCAATAACAGGGCGATGTTGCCATATTTCACCTTAAGGCCCCATGTTTCACTGAGATCCGCGCCCACAACCGAAAGGAAATAACTCCCACAACCTCATTGGAATCCAGCACGATCAGTCGCCCTCGGTGCCCTTTGAGCGAGTTAGGGTCACGACGTCTCGCTGGTTCCTCCTCCAGACGGGAACAACCCATGTCTACTGAAGCCATTTTTTAGGATGGCCCTCACTCTGTTGCCAAACTTCCCCGTTGTCCGTAGACTTTCCTGTTTGCCTGCTCGCCACCCGTTAGCATATCGAGCGGCACACACGCAGACACCATGTCCTTGGCACTGATACATACTGGCCCGAGTGCTTTTATCTTTTTCTTGTAAGATTACCCTGTAAACAGTGAGAGACCCGATAGCCCACCACAACCGACGGCGTGCGGCAACTCCTCGCCTGCGTCCAAACCACGTGACTGAATTCGGGACCTTCCGAGAATGACCAAAGGGAATCAACTACTTCGCTTGGTGCTGCCTCCTCCAGGCGGCCCCGACGCTTCGGGCTGAGCATCGACAGGGTGGTGGCGGCGCCCTATGAGGAAGTGACTCACTGGCACTTACGGCTTAGGGAAGATCTATTATATATTTTAGTACATTTATTCTCTCTCTCTCTCTCTCTCTCTCTCTCTCTCTCTCTCTCTCTCTCTCTCTCTCTCTCTCTCTCTCTCTCTCTCTCTCTCTCTCTCTCTCTCTCTCTCTCTCTGTATTATATAAAACAAAAATACATAGGGCTGGTCAGCAGGTCTCCGCACATACAATATCTGGCCTGACGTAGTACAAAGCAGTGGCAATGTAACACAGCACCCAGCAGCAGACAGCAGTAGGTCTGACAACATCGACGAGCACCTCGAAAATTTCCTACCACGACCTCAGAAATCGTTCTCGAGACTTCGTATATTGGAATGCATGCGTTACGGTAATTCTATGTATATGTAAATGTAAATTGTGATCGAATAAGCAATCTCTCTCTCTCTCTCTCTCCTCTCTCTCTCTCTCTCTCTCTCTCTCTCTCTCTCTCTCTCTCTCTCTCTCTCTCTCTCTCTCTCTCTCTCTCTCTCTCTCTCTATATATATATTTTATATATATATATATATATAATATATTCAATGATCGCAAACCATGTTAGTCTCTCCATCTACGTGCACACACAAACGCACAGACACACACACACACACACACAAACACACACACACGGTGAGCGGGAGTTGGCGTGGCCGCGGCAGCACCGTCACCATGGGCGTGTACACATCCGTCACCAGCTGGTGGTGAGCGCGGGGCGGCAGCATGGTGTATGTGTGTGAGTGTGTGTGTGTTTTTATTATTAAAGTAGTGATGTTGACGTAAATAGTGACGGCGTGTTTCTCCCGTACAGGTCAGGTGTCCTTGGGAGCAGCGGCCGCCAGCCTAGGCCGACTCACAGAAAACGGTGGAGCTCAGTGCTGGGCTGTGAGCGCGCCAAAACGGAGGCAGCGCCCGCCGCGAGCGCACGTGTGTTTGTTGCTCCCACTCAGTCGTCCTCATCCACTCTTAGACACGTGCAACCGTCACCCCTTAGTGATGATCCGGCCAGGAGCGAGGCGAGGCCGGGTCCCTGCGGGACGTAGCTAGCCATGGCGAGTGGGTCGCACCACTGCAAGGACTGCGGCTTGTACTTCGAAAGCGCGCGGTCCCTCGAAGTGCACCTTCAGTATCACAAGGAAAACCTGATGAACATGTGGATGGGAAGTGACGAACGTGGGCGTGAGGGTGGTGCGTCGGCATCCTCCCCCGGCCAGGGCGGTGAGCTTACGCCCCTGGGAGTGAGCAGCGGGGACGGGGGTCTTGTGAGCAGTTCAGTGCAGAGTGTTAACTCGGGCGTCAGCTCTAGCGCCTTCACTGCTCCTTCGCCGATGCAGTATGAGTACAAGATGTCCCCAGGACTGCAATCTCCGCAAGGGGTAGTCGTGGTTCCACAGGGGCCCTCCTCTGGACACGGGCTATCGGTGGGCTTCCCTCAGCAGTCCCCTGGAGGCTTCTATGCTGACTATGGCCAGCAGCAGCACCATCAGCAACAGCCGCAGCAGTTCCCTGGCTACCAACCAGGCTTCCTCAACGGGGGCTTTGATGACGGCTTCTACGGGCGCGGGCCGGCCACAGCGCCCAGATTCCACCCGTACATGGGTCGATCTCCGGCGCCCACGCCCTCGCCGGGCAATCCGCCCCCCGACATAAAGGAGGAGATGTCCACTACCGACACACCGGAAATACTCGACCTCGACTCGCAGAAGGTATTGGGCAGCAGCAGCGTGTCGCAGCAACCGCCGCCTCAGTCCGGGCCGCTGCCACCCATGTGGCGGCCTCACGAACAGTTCCCTGTCCCACCCGGTATGGCCATGAGCGGCATATCGCCCATGCAGCAGCCTGGTTTCCCGCCAGGACCTCCACCTCAACATATTCCACCACTTGGCGGTGGAGGCTCCTTCCTGTCAGGAGGTGGAGGGGGCATCGGAGGCTATCACCCACAGGGGCTGCCACACACAACAACCCCCCAGGCCATGACCAGCCCCGGCAGTGTGTTTGGGGCTCCAGCGCCTTCGCCGCGGGAAGCTGCTGCGCCCGCAGAATTTGCCTCTAATGTGAAAAGGCCGAAAAGCTTCAAATGTGAAGACTGCAATAAGTGGTTTACCAGCCACGGACACTTGAAGCGGCACTACAACACAACTCTTCATAAGAATATGACCAAACTGAACGGCAATAGTGCCGCTCGCTCCACCCCTGACCCCACACGCCCACCAATTCTCTCTCCTGGTGCCAAGAGCATTGGCGAAGCCTCAAACATCTCCAGCCAGGATGAGGAGAGCAACCTGTCGGGCACGGACGCCTTGGAGACACCGCCACCCCCTCCAATGCAACAGCCCCCACCTGCCTACAATCCCCCTCCTACCTCCCTCTCGGGCTACCAACCCCCCGGAGTGCCTGGGCCTTCCCAGGGGCTTCACCATCCTCCACAATTCAGTCAGGCGCCGCACTTTCTAGGTGGTGAACAGCCTCCTACGGCACCGACGTTATATCATGGCCACTTCAGTACAAACCCGGCAGGGTTTGGTGGCCAGCCACCTGTCTCGATGGGCGGCGGCCCGCCTTTTTATCCGGGCAGCGGAAACAACAATTTTGGTGGTTATCAGTCGCAGGGGGGCCACCAGGGCCCGGGGTTTCATTCAATGAGTGAATACCCCGGGCCGAGCCTAGATGGCTTTAATAATTTCAAGTTGGATAGTGAGAGCGGGTCAGGTGGAGCTTCACGCTCCCCAGAGCCTGCAGGCGGTGACACTGGCTCCGAGGCTTCCATGGACTCCAACGAGTCAGTCGGCACCAACAGCAGCACGACCACGACGACTGAGGGATCCTTCAGGTGTCAGGACTGTGGCAAACACTTCAACCGCATGTGTTACTTGACCCAGCACCGCACCACTTACCACGAGGGGGAGAAGCCTTTCAAGTGCGGCACCTGTGGCAAACGTTTCCCCGACGAAACCACCTTCAGCGACCACCAGAGCAAGCACGCGGGAGACAAGCCATACAAGTGCGAGGTGTGTCCCAAGCAGTTCAACCATAAGACAGATCTGCGCCGCCACATGTGCCTCCACACCGGTGAGAAGCCCTTCACCTGCGAACAATGCGGCAAGGGCTTCATCCGCAAGGACCACATGCTCAAGCACTTCCAGACACACCGCAAGAAGGCTATGGCCGCCTCCGCCGCGCCCTCCCACTCCCACTCCCATCCTCCCCAGGGCCCGACCATCAGCCATGCGCCGCCAGGTTTCCCAGGACACCATCCGGGCCACCGTCCGGGTGTTCCTCACGGAGCCATGGGTCACCCGGGACACGGCCCACCGGGCCACCCAGGCCACCCACCCCACGTCGTGGCCCCGCCTGTTTACTGATGACGGCCAAGCTGTGGCCCCGGAGTGGTCGGCATGACCCCTGTGGGTGACCTGGCCGCGCACGCCGCGCCCGTCTTCCGCCGGTGCTGAGTTCCTGTGGCCGCCACGCCCCACATCTACCTCACGCGGCTTCCGCCGCCCTGTGATACCGCGCCAACATTCCATGCCGCGGGCGGCCACCCCTGTGCCATACTGACTCCGCCACCCGGGCGGGTGGCCGGAGTCGCCCCGGCCCGGCCCCGTGCCTCGCGTTTCGTGCCTGAGGCCTCCGTTACCTCGCATCGTGTCCTCCTCCTACTGTGAAACACACCCGCTCAGAGGCTCGTGGCCGCCAATGTGCAGGAAAGTGAACTTACCTGTATCAGTATTGTTGTGGCCGCCACGACCCTCATCCTCTCACCTGCTACTTGACCTGCCTCACCTCCGCCTCCCCGCACGTGCCTCACCTCCGCCTGTCACAGCACCCCTTTTTTCCCTCCCCCCCTCCCCTCCCCTCCCCTTCGCTGACCTGGTGGGCACCCTCATCCCTCCTCCTCTCCAACTGTGACCCGCACCACCCCCTCAGCCCATACATACACACACACGCACACACACACATACATACGTGCACACACACATACACACACACACGCACACGCACACACGGACATGTTTACAGTGCAGCGCGTCAAGAGGAGGCAAGAGCAGTGCCCGGCCCGGCCCGGCGGGGTGGGAGTGAGGGTTGTGGTGGAGCGCCCGTCTGCACTCGGACACCAACAGCAGTAAAACGGTTACACAAACAATACCTCAGAATACTCGGAATACCTCAAGCATGTGTCAAAAACTTATGCACAAAACCTAACAGGGTTAGTCTTATGCAAAGTGATAATATGCTACTTGGTGTGATGTGGCGCCGGAGGTGCAGCATTTACGGTGCGAGGGTTCCGCTCGCCTCTTGATTCGATCAGATGCTTGTGGCCACTTTTGGCTATTGTTATTTTTACATGATTAGCTGTGTACACGCCCCGGGTGACCTTTACACGATAAGAAACACGAGTTACCCCCACCCAATGTAATTTAATTTTATACTGTTATCAAATGTCTTGGAAATATTATCACCAAATTCATGAACCTTGGGAGCTCGCCGCCGCGAGTGATGATTGGTACACCTGATTGGCCTGCAATGTGAGAAAGACAGTGATGCTATTCGACATTTTGTTTCGTTTTCTGCCCAAGGTTGTATTCAAGTTATGTTCTGGATACCGAGGGGCACCTTGTATATCATTACCGTTAATGTTATGATAATGAAACTCAAATCTAGACCTTAGTGATATTCAATTTAGACATTAATAATGACATTTTTGTGTTACGGATTTTAGAATTCTTTTTAAGAATAAAGACTAGTTTTTGTAACTGTCTTTGGTGTACCCTTTCCCCTGAGTGCCTGTGTCCTCCAACAAGACCTTGTAGACACATGACAAAATATGACACTAAACAGGCAGTGAAGATGACGCCTCACACAGCATGGCGTGGAAGGCAGGTAAGACAAGCATGCCATCTGCCGTCTCGAGATGACATCAACAAAACTTTGTGCACTTTCATGGAAGTTGATTTTTCCGAGAAAATCAAATTACATGTATTATTATGTTTAAAGATCATGTTCAAGATAGATGACATGTATTATATGGTAAAAGTTTAAAGTATTCTATACAACAGGAAATAAACAAACTCTTGAGTAGATGAACGCGCACACTAAGGAAGCCTGGAATCTCATCCGCGTAACATAACTGCTTGAATATTTGCTACTACAAACTTATATATTTGCTTACTACATAACTTGCTTATAGAAGGATGGGGGGGCTAACATCAGGAAACAGGCATAACTAATTAACTAACTGCAGGGGCGAGTTCAGGCTGGCTGGGCAGTGGGACGGGATGTTAGGGCATGGAAAAATTAGAGTTTCGTGTTGAGGTGTGGCGTTCATGATGAGGCGACAGTTGCTCTATGTTATTATTGCAGGTTGACGTCACTTGTTAGAAAAATATATATTGAGCTTTACAGTCATGAGCAGTCCTTGAGGCACACACGTTAGCAAGAGTGTCCTGACAGGGTGACGAGGCGGATTAGGTCCTGAGTCCTCACAACTAGACTCCTCAAGTGTACTTAATAAATCCCTCGGCGCCTCCAGATTTTATTGACACTATAATAAAATGAGAATGCATAGTACTCGAGAGCTGCATGACTTCTTGCCTGCTACAGTAACACTAAGTTCAGCTTGCGGTTAATTCATGACAAACACAAGCATTATGTAAAAGAGCAACGAATCCTGTGGTATAAACATGCAGGTACCGGCGTGCTTTACCCTCGCGTGTCAGGTCGGAGTGATGGGCGGATTCTCATGCATTACTTGTTGCATGCTGACGTGCAGGTCACAACCACGCATACTACAGAGCAATTTTTCTTCTATTAGTGATATGAATTCCTCACAATTAAGATTAATTATAAAATAAAATATCCGCTGGTCTGCGTTAAGCGGGACTCGTGCAAAAAATACTATTTTCTGTGGGCTCGGGTAAAAGTTAACAATTATTAAAGTTCATGACGGTAACTTTAAGGTGACGTCCCTGCAGCCGCGGGAGGCGGCAATAAAACACCTGATGTCGTCCTCGTGGAATGGTCGTGATGGTCAGGACGACGGTAATACTG
Organism: Chionoecetes opilio; assembly: GCA_016584305.1. NCBI lineage: Eukaryota > Metazoa > Arthropoda > Malacostraca > Decapoda > Majidae > Chionoecetes > Chionoecetes opilio. Next base: position 408,067 of record JACEEZ010010570.1, read on the forward strand.
CAGCCTCATCACAGGTGGAAAAAGTGACCTTGTATCGCTCACTAATTGGCACTTGCGGTAACTGCCCGCGGCCCTGAAGGACATCCACTCCTGTCAGACACGCCCGCCGAGGCGTGGTCCACATGTGAAAAAAATACATCAAGCAAAACATTGGTGAGAAAGCTAACACTTATTTATCAGTAGACTCAACACAGGCGGTAAGACTACTGCAGGCAACCACGTGGGCAGTGTAAGATTCATCCGCTGAGCTCGAGCACGCAGGAATGTACTGAGTCACCGCTTGCCGCTCAGATACGAAGACAGGCATGCCCCAGCATCCTCCAGCCACACGTTTTGTACTACAACACATTTCTTTAGTATTTATACAGCCGTTTTGTGCTCTCCGAAGCGTACCACTGTCGGATTTAGAATAGGCGGGGAAGGATGTAGCACAGACAGCGATGGCTCATCGAGGAGCCAAGACTTTAGGGCTGTGGCCGTTACGCTGGCGGCAGGATGTCAGGCCTCCTCAAGTTCTTCAATTGATTTCATTCTTCTTTGCGTTGGTCTCTCAAACCTTCCTGCTACTTTAAGGAATCTCGGCAGCCTGGCCCTGTTGCTGCCACTCCTCTGTCCCTTTATCCCTCCCTCCCTCCCTTCTTTCCTATCTCTCACTGCGCTATATAGTCTCTCTCTGCTCATGCTACTCTTCGACCACAACGAAGGTGTAAGTAATGTAATATCGTCTAATCCGGGTGGATAAATATTGCCAAGAGATGCTAGACTAAAAATGCTCCTTCCAAACCAGCTCACTGCCGTACTACATACTATTACAATTAGGTATTATTATTATTATCATTATTATTACTATTACTATTAGTATCATTAATGCTATCATCATTATCATAATCATTAAGGGACATGATTAAGTGGAGCGTTACACAGCTCATAACATTACGCCACGTCTAAGGCCAAGGCATCCCTGACCAACCACTGAACGTGACCATCTGCACCACGGCTTGACCTTCACGCCGGAGGACGAGGCCAACACAAGCCATCGCCGCCCCACCTGCCTCCCTCGCCGCCGTCAGGTTAAGCTCCGTGTGCTCAGTTCCGCTGCGTCGCTCACGGCCACGCAGATAACGTCAGCCACAACAAACAAGCAAAGTGCATATAAACACGACCGCGTGGAGAGGGCAAGAGAAAGAGAGGAGGAGGGGATACCGGGAGGAGTGAGTGGGTGGGTGAGGGAGCATTGGGGGAGACGGTACCACTGAAAATACACATCCACGCAATGAGTAAGGCAGGGATGAGGGGTGGGGATGGCAAGTAGGGAGGGTGGGAGGGAGGGGCGTGTTTAGGGATGAACTTGGCGGGTTTTCCCATGCGTCATAGCGATAATCCTGCCTCTCATGCCGAGCTGCCGGACGGGGATGGTGGAGGGCCGGTGCAGAGAGCAAAACAAAGAGTCGGGGAAGCTCCATTCATCCCGCTAGCACGAGGGACCTGGTGCCTTTAAAGCTACGTCGCGCCGCCCCGCCGTATTTTGATACTACTCTGTTCGGGGATGAGAGTATCTTTCTCCAGGTGCGAAAAAGAGAGAGAGAGAGAGAGAGAGAGAGAGAGAGAGAGAGAGAGAGAGAGAGAGAGAGACGAGGGGGGAGGGGGGGAGGAATCACAACTTGGTTCATGGGGAAAAAGAGAAGCAGGAGGAGTGCGAGGGTGGTGTGGCGAGGGGGAGAGGAGGAAAGAGCAGCGTGCGTGTGCTGATTGCATTACTCTCACCATGAGCTTGGCAGTACAGCCCGGGCCACGCTACCGCCCACGCCGACTGTCCTTCGTGTCACCCCCTCCCACGCCCTCTCCCTTCCTCATGGCACCCTCCTTATCACTTCTGGACACCACTATAGCGCTGTTCTCTTTCATTGAGGTCATGAAACGAGGGCGTGGTGATGCTAGTGAATAGTGCTCCGGAGTCACGTGACGGTCACGACGCTAGGGGCACCACACACTCCCCCCCTTGAAGTCACCCTCACTTGGAGTCCCCCCCTTGCGTCCCTCCCTCTCCTTGCAACCACGTGGACTCATTCAGAGACACAGAGCACGTGTTGTCAAGCTGCTCACCCGCCTGACGGGAGCGTGGCACCACCTGGCACTTGGGGCGTTCCCATCGAGCAGGTAGCGGCACTCACAGTCTCGGTCTTGCCCCCAGCCGGTGCCGCCTTGCAGGGCCTCGACGACAGACCCCCGTCTGAATGCGTTTTGGGGTGCAGATATAATAAGGAGGCACCCCAAGGAGCAGACCAATAAGACGATCTCTCTCTCTCTCTCTCTCTCTCTCTCTCTCTCTCTCTCTCTCTCTCTCTCTCTCTCTCTCTCTCTCCTCTCTCTCTCTCTCTCTTCTCTCTCTCTCTCTCTTCTCTCTGACTATTTGTGAATCGTACGTCACAAAGAGCCATTTGTCATCTGCGCACTCATATGTGCATGGCTGCTGCTGTGGTTTGGTCGCGCTGCAGTTGTTATTGCTGCTACTGTTTCCAGACTGCTGTTGCGGCTGCTAGTGGTATGATGGTGGTGGTGATAGTCATGATGATGATGATGGTAAAAATAATAATAATAATGATAGTAATAGTAATAATAATAATAACAATGATAATAATGACGGCATTTTACCGTTAGGGTTCGGTATTTTATTACCCATCATGCAATACTAGTCGTAACAATACAGGTCTGCACAATAATGCCAATACTACTACTAACAATATAATGATGATAGTAATAATAATAATAATAATAATAACAATGATAACAACAACAACGATCAGCTCACTAATATTGCCTCTCATTCTCTTTAAAATGAGAGTTTTGGCATTCAACCATGATTGCTCCATCGCTGACGGGTTGCTCCTGTCAATGGATTCGCATACTTTTTTTGATGGTTCATCGTAAAATAGTAATAACCATTGGACTCTAGATTTCCATACGTCAATTTGGATGAGATTCACCTCTGTGCCAACATTGCCTCGCGCAGATTCAGGTAGTCAGTTCAGAAAACGCTGAGTCCGGCAATAGCCTTCATAGCCCTCAAAGAAATCCAGAGGGCTCAAGATCTAGGCCGTCACGGAGAGAGCGGAGCCTAGAGGCGCTATAGGCATACACGTAAGAAAAGAAAAAATCGTGTCAGGTAAAGTCTTGGTAAGGTTACTAGGGTAGATCGTACGCATATAACAGCAACAACACACATAACAAAAACAACAACAACAACTGGAACGAATTTTGGATGCAGTAGAGAGTATGCTGCTGATAATGTGTGGTCTTCTCACAAACTATTGTCTATTATAGGAAAAATTATGTTAAAAGAATACAAAAGAATGCAATAAAAATGTAGTTTAGTGTTAATGTAGTTTAGTCAAAGCGCAAAAGAAGTGACAGGGCTAGAGACAATTGGTGGCGTTAGTTTTTCAGAAAGTTCCTCATTCTTGAGGAGCAGGACGTCACTCTACGGAGCCTCGAGGCCATACCTGCGAGCGACTCTTCAGGCCACCTCACCCTCCACCCCCCACTGTCCCTCTACCTCCCCCTCCTCCGTCTACCTCGCCTCCCCCCTTGCCTCACTGCCACGCTCCTCCCCCCTTGCCTCACCGCCCCGCTCCTCCCCCTCCCAGCCTCCCTCTCAGCTGACCCGCGCGGAAAAGTATCTAATCGATGTGGTTTAGTTAGCAATATCATCCGATTAAAACTCCTGGAATGTGTGTGTGTATGTGTGTGTGTGTGTGTGTATGTGTGTGTGTGTGTGTGTGTGTGTGTGTGTGTGTATAGGAAAGGGAGCAAGAGAGAACTACTTTGATACTTTATCTCTATGAAATGAGAGATATACAATTAATGAAGGAAAGGAAGGTATGAAGATAATATTTTCTGACAGGTTCGCAATTATTAACATAACCATTACCACTATCACCACCACCACCACCACTATCACCACCACCACCACTACTACCCACCACCACCACCACCACCAACCACTACTACCGCCATCACCACCACCACCACACCACCACCACCACCACCACCACCACTACTACCGCCATCACCACCACCACCATCACCACCACACCACCACCACCACCACCACCACCACCACCACCACCACCACCACCACCACCACACCACCTTCATCACCATCACATCTCCCCTTTCCACCACCCATCCACATGCCCCTCACTCCACTACCACCACCACCTTAAAATGTAAAGAATAAAAATACCATGATCAAAAGCTGAGTCAAGTAGTCTTTGGCTGAGTTAAAATACAATTCACATTTTCTTCACAAATTTTAAGGCAAATATCGTACAAATTATTTAAAGACGTCAATGTCAAAATTAAATAAGGTTAAAACTCTAAATAACACTTTTTAATTCTTTAACAATACTCATTAAAAATATAACGCTACTAGAGGGAAGGGGAAGTCGTCAGGAGGGGGAAATATCCGTGAGGGAATAGGTCCAGGGTGTGGGGGTGGGGAGGAGGTGTCAGAAGGGAAAATGTCTAGGGGGGGGGAGGAGGGGAGGGACTTACCGTACTCCCCTCCCATACCAGACCCCCACCACCTCCAATGCCAGTTTCTCACTTAATTATTGAAACACTTCCTTAATTCCATCGCCTATCCACGCCCTATAACTTCCCTTATGTCCCACTATATACACACGTCCTTATGTCCTACACGTCCTTATAGTCCCATGCCATCCTCCCATTCCCTTAAGACGTTCCCTAAGATGCCCCTCCTGCGTATCCTACAACCTATATTTTTCCTTTAGTTCATCCTACACCACGTTCTCAGCCGCCTCGTAAAATTACACCTGGCTTCTCCCCATCACGTCTTGAACTCCCTCCAACCACGCCCCTCCCCCACAACCTTCGCCCTCGTCACGTTCCCTTCCCTGTATGTGTGTGTGTGTGTGTGTGTGTGTGTGTGTGTGTGTGTGTGTGTGTGTGTGTGTGTGTGTGTGTGTGTGTGTGTGTCAGCCCATAACTGTCACCTATGGAGCTAAATGTTACGTTTCCAGAGGCCTGAAGGGAGGGTTTGCGTCATACAGTCATACAGCCCTCGACCTAAACGTATTGGTAGTGTGTTTTCCTTCATCCCTACTGAAAAAGACAGTTCCATGTTTATGACAATGTCTGATTTGGACAAAGAAAATCGTCACCTTAGTGCATCCAAGCAAGTGAATTAAAGGTTATATATAGGTAAGCTTGATTAAATAATGTGTTCCTGATTATGTAACTCTTAGATCACGAGGTTTAATGTGGATCACGAAGACAGACAATAGTGCGAAGACTCAAGGCACAAAGATGAGTGATGACCTTGACTTCTGATATGAGTAAACCTTCCCACGACCTAAGGACGAAGGGAGAGGAGAAGGGCGACATGGCATCACGGAAGGAAGAGGCGAGACGTTCTACGAGGCTTGGTTCACGTCTATAAATGGATGGCACGGATGAATGAGGAAGACGTGAGTAAGGATTGTAGAGCACACGAGAAAGAGAGAACCGGCAGGAATAGTTTAAAAGGCTGTAAACTGAAACTCAATGGACAGGCATAAAGATAGAAGAGTGACTTGTAAACAGGGTTGCGGATGGGTGCTGTATGCTGTCAGTAAACATCACTGACGTAGCCTACTCCCCTGTATGTCAGAGGAAAACGTGGACGAGCGAGGAGGGTATGGGACAGACAGACATGTGTTCTGCTGCTGTCGATGATTCTGTCCTTTACAAATACTTCGAATGATCCGTTTGTTATAATAGTTGATCATTTTTTTTCTTCTGTTTGTCTTTTTACTTCTGAAACTGTAAGGTAATCACCATGTATACAATTAAGCTTATTCCTTTGCACACATAAATAACCTTGTGGAAATATACATACCTGGTTACGAGGTTATAAAATAGTTCATGTTGAATACTAACAAATAAATAAAGCTATGTAATACCTATGCAAAAAGAGAGAAATAATAATAAATTGTCATCTCTCACCTTCACCTTAATTTACACACAGTTGCTTATTATACACTGTCCGTTGCCAGCTGGGTATCTCAGGTCATTTTCTGTACCAGACACACACGTAAAGGCAATGCATTCTGGAAGCACTGAGATGCGCACTACACGTCTTTCCCATGTTAATTAAGGTGATTGAATGTTTACCAGAGTCCATTATGCTGTCACACCACACACACACACACACACACACACACACACACACACACACACACACACACACACACACACACACACACACACACACACACACACACACACACACACACACACACACACACACACACACACACACACACACACACACACACACACACACACACACACACACACATACACGTAATTGGTGTGGATACTTAAAAGTTAAGATGTACTGTTCCTTCACCTACATGGAAGTATTTGACTGTTCATTACGTGGACGTAGACAAAGTTTCTCTAATACTCAACATCCCTCACCTCCCTCACCATGATATACGATTCTATTACAAACATCCATCATCGATTGTCGCTCGTGTGTACTGCTGACGACGGCACGTAATGTGACAATGCCTAATTTCAACATACAGTAAGATCTCGCATTTAACGAGTAATAGGTACCAAAAAACACTCGTTAGATAGCATAATATAAATAAATAGATTCGTTATTGATGTTATTGATTGAATTCGTTAGATGCGAATACATAATCAAATAGGGAAAATTACAATAGGTAAAAAAAAATTGGACTGAACCCCTATTTTGATCTAATTTTCACTCAGGTAAGTTATTGGCGTTAGTTTAAGTCATATGTATATATGTACTACGTCACAACAACTGATGATCACCACCCCGTGCACCTACTTAAAAAAAATGTTTATTATGCAAGGGTGTATGAATAGCTGCAATGTTGGCAGCCGCGCCTGCCACCGTGAAACTGAAATGGTTGCTCTGACATACGCGGGTTGTGCTGCTATCTGATTCTAGACATCTGAACATCTATCAACCTGTATGTCTTATTCTTAGGGTAAACTAGAGACTTGTTTTGGTGTACTAATGCAAGAGTTAACCAGTATCTTCACTCTTTCATCCCTTTCACTGGTAAACTCTGGAACTCTTTAAATATATTACCTCTGCATTTCCCGCCATCCCTCTCTACTAATTCAAAAGGTGCCTCATTCACAAGACTGGAGCATATGAGTGAGCGCTGGTAAGTGGTACAGTGAACCCGTCAATAACAATGTGAAATGACTTTAGCTTCATAATACGCCAGAGCACATAATACTAGCTTCATAATATATAATTCATAATACAGAGCTTCATAATAGCTTGGTTTTGGCCTCTGGCGGGATAAATATTGGACTTGGAGTCGATATGAGCCCTTTTATAAGTCCGGCTTTTTTGAGCTCTACAACTTTGCTTCCCATGACTTTCTACGCATATATACGGTTAACATTCGCATACACTAGACATTCCAGCTATGTCACCTGTACCCATATTCACAGCCATACAAAGGTAGTCCTCATTAATCTAGAGTGAAAAAGTTCCTTCTGCTGTCTGCTTCACGCTGGTTAGTCCTATGGTGGTCTATATGCCTTCAGTTATGTTGGTAATTATCATCATTATTACTTCAGGAATATTCAAATATTTCGTTCATAAAGTTGACTAATACGAGTATGAACCAAAGTCACCCATTTCACAATCTTGCTGCAGGCGAGGAAGGAATTGACTCATAAACTTTAAAGCTGCGTTATTATCCTGATCTAAAAGTCAGACTCAAGTCATCCACAGGACAAATAATTGGTTCATGAAAAACGTATACGACGGGCCACCGCATTAATGTGTCAGCAAGGCGATCATTCTCACAACAATAAGAACGAGGTACCGATCCCTTCGCCCCAGCAGAGGAAGAAAGTCTGTACTTCACTTCGTCTATTAATTAATTCCTCTTCAAGTGTTCGGGCTACTCTGGTGGGATGCCCGCTGAGAGCCTAGCTAACTAAGAACGGCAACGGTAGAAGGGTCATCAGCTTATCAGTAATTTTGTTTTGTTTTCTTTGGTAAAATGTTGACAAGTTAGAGGAACGCTTAACTCCTCATTCAACCTCATCTTTGGCACGGCGCCTTGGGGAGTAATAATGAACAGCTCAACTCTTGCTTAAGGGGAAGAAAGTAAAGGGAATCTGGAGGAGTGAGTGGCCGCCCTACCGGACCCCCCTGGAGTCTCCAGGCTGTTCCAGACATCAAAGGCTCTCCCACGTCAGTCCTCGTGGGTATTCCAGGCAATTCTGGTTGCTTTGTGTTGGTCTGCACGATATTCCAGGCATCGGGGCCTCCACACGGGCCTTGGGGAGGGCGCACATCAGCTTCAGAAGGGATGGGGAAGCAAGCGTGCTGTTCAAAGTAAATACTGTGCACGAGAACCGTTCTGCTACCACCACCTTGTCTCGCGATGATGTTCCTGCCAGGCTAACTATACTGCGAGGACAATGGTTAAAGAAGACACAAAATAGAAAACCTGCTTTGAAATTGCTTAAAACTGCTTTGAAACTGTCTTGAAATTACTTAAAACTGCTTTGAAACTGCTTAAAAACTTATTTGGCTGAGTCTAATCCTTCATTGGCGCCACGCTCACAGCCTCTTGAAGTATTAAGGTTCTTTTCCAAGGGGCTTCTTCTTCTTCTTCTTCTTCTTCAGGAGCGGAGAAACCCCTGGGTGGACGACAGCAGCCTCGGTGGGGGAGTGGCGCTCGTGGCCGCGGCGGCTCTGCGCTGCTCATCTTTAAACGTCGAATTAGATTGTTTCCAGGAATGCCCGAAGATCGACTTAGTGGTGGTGGTGGAAGTGGTGGTGGCAGCGTGTGTGTGTGTGTGTGTGTGTTGTGTGTGTGTGTGTGTGTGTGTGTGTGTGTGTGTGTGTGTGTGTGTGTGTGTGGTGTGTGCGTGTGTGTGTGTGTGTGTGTGTGTGTGTGTTGTGTGGGGTGTGTGTGTGTGTGTGTGTGTGTGTGTGTGTGTGTGTGTGTGTGTGTGTGTGTGTGTGTGTGTGTGTGATGGAGAGGTTGCAGCGTGTATTGTGTGCCGACCTCCCCCCCTACACCCCCTACCCCCATCCCCTTTGCACCCCCATCACACATTCTCCTCAAACTGACATCCTCGGCAGACCACCACTGAAAGCACCAACAGCAGAGCAGGAAGGGAACCAGAACGAAGAGAAGGAGAGAAGATGATGAAGAGGAGAACATCGGGAAACGTGAACTCGACAAGAAGACTTCAGAGGTTGGAGATATGAGACGAAGAAGAAGAGGAGAAGGAGGAGGAGGAGGAGGGAGGAGGAGGAGGAGGAGGAGGAGGATCTAATCACCACCGACCGTTTACGAATCTCCTCCCTCGTGATTTCCTTGACGTTACTCTTGTGCAGTTCGTGCCTCTAAGGG
>JACEEZ010010570.1:423964-436464 GCA_016584305.1 Chionoecetes opilio
AAAAAAAAAAATAAAAGGGGGGGAAAAAAAAAGTTTCTTTTCCTTGCCCTCCCCCGCCCAAGGTGTTTCCTCTTAATCGTCTTTCCTGCGGTTTGGGTTTCCCCCTTGCTTGCCCCCCTTCCTCCTTTACGTTTTTTCACTCTGGTTATATACACCTCCCTGTTTTCTGTAACTCTGCCGCTCGCATTTTCCCGTTTTCTGGAACAGTATGTCGCGTTTACTCTTGAACACGTCAGGTTAGGTTACGGTTAGAGTAGGTTATGTTTCCTGGACTCATCGTAACTTTGTGTGGGAATCACAATGAGGGAATTTTCGAGATTGGTTAGTTTCGGAGCAATAGCCAAGCGTCTTCACTCGTAAACCACATACTCGCAAAGAGTTGGGGAATATGCTCCCCGCCCTGTGAGTGACTTTTTTTTATGTGATGAAAATGATTCAATGTCAATTAAGGTATAATGTGCAGACTTAAAACTTTTGTTCGTATCAAAACCACATCATACATGGAGGAATAACATGTCACACTTCTCTTTGTCTTTTTGTTCTCTATGGCAAAATAAGTCTTCGTTGAGTGAGTAACGAAGCAGGGCATTTCGCATAGGACGAAACGATAAGACGGTATGTTCTATAAGAAGTATGAAGAAAATAATCCCCATGCGCATTGTGCCCCCTAATACCACACCTCCAACACAGCCTAGCACACCTCCCCATTTCACATCACTCACCACCCCACCACCACCACACACACACACACCACCACCATCACCATCACCATCACCATCACCACCACCAATCATTTTAAGGATTGTCTTAATTATGTATTTCCATTTTTCAAGATATTTAAATACTATGAATAACTTTGGCTGCAAGGAGACGGTTCACTGCTAACACTGAATCGCATTATTTCATTCAATTCGCGTTTCTGTCAGGTTCAAGTCAGGCTTTATAGATGAACTTTATACTAAACACTAAGCATTTCTAAATCAAGGGTAATAATTTATTGACAGTATAGACAATAGTCGAGATTATTATCCAATAGAATAAACCTCTAAATCAGTAACCCTAAGCTTAATGATGAGTCAGAACACTTATAAGAAAACTTCTACCTCTCTTACAAAAGGAGGTAAAGGGTAGAAAAGGTTTATAGTGAGAAACTGCACCCTTACAAATAGTACCCTTTTGCAACGCTAAATATACCGTTTTTCAAACCCCAAATGTACCCTTCTCAACCCTCTGTCCAAAAAGGTAGATAAAGGGTAGTAAGGTGTATAATCAAGCAGCATAACCTCCAGCCTGGATTGAAGTTACTAAAAAGTCGGCTCTCTCTTTGATGGCTTTCTCTCTGTAACAATTTCTCCCTAATTCCCCCCATTTCTGAGAGTCTAGAGAAGGATACTAACGCAACAGTAATCCAATCTTCTCCCACCATCCGACACAGTTCATTCATTCGTTTCAGGACATGATCTAACACGTTTCCGTCCATTCGTGTTTCGAGTGGCAGCGGCGACAGACAGAATGGAAAAACTCTCTCTCTCTCTCTCCCTTTATTGACTTTATTGACTGACTCCTTTATTAGTGTAGGGACGGACCCTACAGAGGCGTTGTAAAGGTTCTTAGGATTGATGGACTACTGGTGTTTGTTATTAAATTGATGATACTGACAAAGCTGATTTAAAAAAAAAATTGCGATACGTTATAGTCTGAAAAACATATGAAGGTGAAATCCTCTTTATGTATTGTAGATCTCTCTCTCTCTCTCTCTCTCTCTCTCTCTCTCTCTGACCCAAAATGGCACAATACCAGTTGGCTAAGGATCTCTGCCATCCGCGAGAACAAGGAAACGTCAAATTACAAGAAGAATAGCGAAGTGGAGCAGAAAATAAAACAGACAAATGAAAAACAGAAATCATTCTTCGTGTGCTCATTATTCGAACAATGCATTGTGAGAAAACTTGAATTTTTGAACAAGAGTCTCACCAAACACTTCAGACGAGACTGCATGTTTGTGTTTGTTTGTTTGTGTGTGTGTGTGTGTGTGTGTGTGTGTGTGTGTGTGTGTGTGTGTGTGTGTGTGTGTGTGTGTGTGTGTGTGTGTGTGTGTGTGTGTGTGTGTTGTGTGTGTGTTGTGTGTGTGTGTGTGTGTGTGTGTGTGTGTGTGTGCGCTGAAGGTCCCATACACACCTGACAACCAATTTAAGTTTAAAGAAAAGTCTTCCGTTTTCGAAATTATGAGAGGACGCCAAACAGACCCTAGATTGATATATCGGCAAGAGCTTCACAGTCTCTCCCTCTCTTTCTTTGCAGCCAGGCAAGACTTCGACAGCGTCAATTAATGTCTCTGAGTATGAAACAGGCATTCGCAGTAACGCTGAAATCTATGACAGGGAGATTTCAGACTGTCACTGAGCGTCCGTGGCGAGAGTGTCGATGAGCTCAACGCCTACGGGAGGTGTTTGCCCTTTCCTGCTGGTCTGCCCTTTCACAGGCGTCTCTCTCCTAAGGCAGGCTGGCGGTGGTGCTGCTGTCGAATCATAATAAAAAAAACTGCATTCATTTTGAGTTGTCTATGAAATTGAGACTTTATTTACACTGCAACAAACACTTACACAGTAGAACACTTTTGAAACAGTAGCATGATTGCCACCATTTGCCAACGCGATTCTTCTTTTACTTCTTCTTGGGACCTTTGCCGCTTAGTATCGCTTCATAGGTCCTCTTCAACTTCATCTCCTTAGTTAACAATCATGTCAACTCTTCCCTTGGCTATTTCATTTGGGATCTTAATTCCTTGTCTTCTTTTCGGCAGAAAAAGTAAGTTGTAACGTAAAGTGAGACGGAAAAATCATGCGAATCAACGGGTGCTAATGATGGAAAGTTTGAAACAGCTCTCTCCTTGTCTTTCTATACCAGTTCTTCCACCGAAGGACCACCTACAGTAGGCGGCACCACGAGGCAGGGCGCAGCAATGGGGACTTTTTAACAACAAGAAGGCGAACGCGACGCTGCAAGAAACTCCCTTATGAGGCTGTTTGCATTCCAGGAGCGGTGGCGGAGCGGCTGCCCTGGCGCGGCGCGGGGCTGGAACCTCTGATCCCTGCCCTGGGAGAGGACTCAGGGCTCAAGGGAGACAAATGACCAAAGCAACAACAACAACAATAATAACAATGACAACATAAAAAAGGAAGTGACACCCATGGCATACTACGAGTGCAGGAAGCCGCGTATTTAGGACACAATGGTATAAAAAAAAAAAAAATTTATGGATACGGTGTAATTCTAAGAGATTCTATCCGAAAACCGTAATGAATAAAGTTTATCTTACTTTCTTAACTTATTCGGAATGTAAAGATGAAGGCATTTCCTTTCGTTTTTTGTATAGGTTCCTTACGAGTGAATGATAATGTGAGTGTGAGTGGATGTCAATGGGTGAAAGATAATGTGTGTGAGTTTCAGTATGACATGAACAAATTTTGTCATTGTGTTTTCTCTAATAATGGTGATAGTAGTGGTGATAATCGTAACAGGAGGAATAGTACAGTAGTAGCAATAATATAGTCGTGGCAATCGGTATAGTACTGGTATATAGTAATAAACACAAGTCACGTATTTATACCAACATCCCTATAATTATCGTACAGCAGATAGGACAAACCAAAATCCTTCATCCCTTTCCCGAAGACCCAAATCAAAGACTCTCTAAGACTAATTTTGTAGAATGTAATTGTAGTAAATATATGTAATTCTGTAAAGTTATTTAGAGGTGCGAAATAAAGTAAAAATAAGGCGTAAATACTTCCATTCCAGAAAAGAAATACATTTCCTAAGTAACTATAGTGAAGGGATGTGGTATTTTTTGTATCTATCTACTCTGTATTATTTATTAGTTCTCTGTTTATGTCTTTCGTTATATTTCCTTTCTCGTCTATTATTATATGCATCTATGTCTCGTCTATCTGTCTTCATTTATCTTTATGTCTGCATTTGGTTATATTTACGTATTTCTCTGTGTACTTATCTATCTCTCTATCTAACTGCCTACCTTTTTACATATCCTCCTTATCAAGCTGTATGTCTTTCTTTAAAAAAAAACCACATTTTATAAGTAACTAGCTAACACCATGGGGAAGGGATGTATCGACCTGCTACAGAAGCCTGACCCTGCCTGGATACAGAGCGCACACTGTCACCCCAATGGAATAGGAGGTCACAGGGCGAGCCAAAGAACCAAGAAGGAAGGAAGAAACCTCGATTTTTTATTTTTACCGCTAAACATAATCCGACCTATTTCTTTTTATTCATAACACAACTTTTTTCTCACCTTTTCTGTCTGTTTTTCGTGTCTGCCTATCTCTTTGTCCTTTCTCTTAGTATCCACCTGTTTGTTTGTTTGTATTTGTGGGTGTCTTTCTGTCCCTTCCCACGCCTGTTTGTATGTCTCTCTCTCTCTGTCTGTTTCTTTCTCTCTCCTTGTCTGTCTTTCTGTCTGTCTGTCTCACTCTCCTGTCTGTCTGTCTCTCTCTCCCTGTCTGTTTTTCTGTCTGTCTGTCCTTAATCCCTCTGTCTGTCTGTCTCTCTCACTGTCTGTCTTTCTGTATAACTCCCTCTGTCTGTCTGTCTCTCTCACTGTCTGTCTTTCTGTATAACTCCCTCTGTCTGTCTGTCTCTCACTGTTCTTCTGTATAACTCCCTCTGTCTGTCTGTCTCTCTCACTGTCTGTCTTTCTGTATAACCCCTCTGTCTGTCTGTCTCTCTCACTGTCTGTCTTTCTGTATAACTCCCTCTGTCTGTCTGTCTCTCTCACTGTCTGTTTTTCTGTCTAACTCCCTCTGTCTGTCTGTCTCTCTCACTCTGTTTTTCTGTCTAACTCCCTCTGTCTGTCTGTCTCTCTCTCTCCTTGTCTGCTTTTCTGTATGTCTGTCTCTCTCCCTCTGTCGGTCTCCCTCTTCTCCTGTCTGTCTTCTCTCACTCCTCTGTCTAATCTGTCCTCTCTGTCTCTTTCTGTTCTGTCTAACTCTTCTCCTCCTCGTAAGTCTAGTCGAACAATCAATCGGTCTTTCCTCTCCTCGTTTTTTCTGTCTTCTCTGTCTGTCTGTCTCTTCATCTTCGTCTAACTCTCATACCCTCACCTTTCCCTACCCCTCTCCTCTTCTCTCCACCGTTATTCTGTCTACTCCTCTGTCCTGTCGCTCTCACTCTGTTTTTCTTTACTCTCCTCTTTGTCTGTCTCTCTCTCTCTCCTTGTCTGTTTTTCTGTATGTCTGTCTCTCTCCCTCTGTCGGTCTCTCTCTCTCTCTCCCTGTCTGTCTTTCTGTCTCACTCCCTCTGTACGTATATCTGTCTCTTTCTCCATGTCTGTCTTTCTGTCTGTCTGTCTCAACTCATCTCCCAGCCGTAAGTCAAGTCGGCAAAATTCAAACTCGGTCACCTTTCCCCTCTCCCCTCCGTTTCCTCTTCTTCTTCTTCTTCTTCTGCTTCCTTCGTCTCCTCCACATCTTGACCCATACCTCTCCCTCCCCCCACTCCCCCATCCCCCACTCAATGCCTCCCATCACTATTCGGCCGCAGGTTCTTGAGACATCACCTAAATTGCATCCTGTCCAACCTTTTGATCCGACATATTGTACAGGAAAATCAGGGATCCTAGTTTATAGCACTGTATTTACTTGAACCCGATGTTTCTTTCTATTGACGATCCTCCCTCCTAGAAGACCCTCTCCATCTGACCACTGCCCATCCATCGACTTACTGAACCTGCCTACTAATACACGTAACGGCATATACGTATGTACTTAAAACATCATCTTCATCGTACCTTTTGCCTTCATGTTGCCTCAGTGTCCGCACCTTCCATTCCTGAAAAAAAGGAAAAAATATCAATATTTTCACGAATGTATCTTCTGTTTGTCTGTCTGTCTGTCTCTCTGTCTGATCTCTCTCTCTCTCTCTCTCTCTCTCTCTCTCTCTCTCTCTCTCTCTCTCTCTCTCTCTCTCTCTCTCTCTCTCTCTCTCTCTCTTTCATCACCGTTTTAAAGGCATTGTTGTCTGTTATTTTCTTTCATTTTGTGGCTCGTACGTTCTCAACCATATTATAAATTTAGCTTTTCTTAGAAAGAGAGAGAGAAGAGAGGAGAGAGAGAGAGAGAGAGAGAGAGAGAGAGAGAGAGAGAGAGAGAGAGAGATAGAGAGGAGAGAGAGGAGATAGAGAGAGAGAGAGAGAGATGAGAGAGAGAGAGAGAGAGAGAGAGAGAGAGAGAGAGAGAGAGAGAGAGAGAGAGAGAGAGAGAGAGAGAGAGAGAGAGATGGGGGGAAGGACAACTGTAAAAAGAAGACCTAAGAGTGATGAGTGGGTCTTGTGTCATGATTCGATATCAAAACACGGCAATTGGGCGACAAGGCGACGTGTGTGTGTGTGGTGTGTGTGTGTGTGTGTGTGTGTGTCCAAAGAAACGTGTTGATATCTTGGACGACCTATGAATGTGTTAAGCATGTGCGGGTGTCCAAAGCAACGTGTGGGTGTGTAGCATGGCGTGTGGGTGTCCGAGGCAAGTAGCAGGTGTCTTAAACAACGTGTGGGTGTGCAGGGTGACGTGTGGGTGTCCGAGACAAGTAGCAGGTGTCCTAAACATCGTGTGGGTGTAGCATGACGCGTGGGTGTCCCAGGCAAGTAGCAGGTATCCTAAACATCGTGTGGGTGTAGCATGACGCGTGGGTGTCCGAGGCAAGTAGCAGGTGTCCTAAACAACGTGTGGGTGTAGCATGGCGTGTGGGTGTCATAGGCAAGTAGCAGGTGTCTTAAACAACGTGTGGGTGTGCAGGGTGACGTGTGGGTGTCCGAGACAAGTAGCAGGTGTCCTAAACATCGTGTGGGTGTAGCATGACGTGTGGGTGTCCCAGGCAAGTAGCAGGTATCCTAAACATCGTGTGGGTGTAGCATGACGCGTGGGTGTCCGAGGCAAGTAGCAGTGTCCTAAACATGGTGTGGGTGTAGCATGACGCGTGGGTGTCCGAGACAAGTAGCAGGTGTCCTAAACATCGTGTGGGTGTAGCATGACTTGTGGGTGTCCGAGACAAGTAGCAGGTGTCCTAAACATCGTGTGGGTGTTCGAGGCAAGTAGCAGGTGTCCTAAACATCGTGTGGGTGTTCGAGGCAAGTAGCAGGTGTCCTAAACATCGTGTGGGTGTTCGAGGTAAGTAGCAGGTGTCCTAAACATCGTGTGGGTGTAGCATGACTTGTGGGTGTCCGAGGCAAGTAGCAGGTATCCTAAACATCGTGTGGGTGTTCGAGGCAAGTAGCAGGTGTCCTAAACATCGTGTGGGTGTCCGAGGCAAGTAGCAGGTGTCCTAACATCGTGTGGGTGTCCGAGGCAAGTAGCAGGTGTCCTAAACATCGTGTGGGTGTAGCATGACTTGTGGGTGTCCGAGGCAAGTAGCAGGTGTCCTAAACATCGTGTGGGTATTCGAGGCAAGTAGCAGGTGTCCTAAACATCGTGTGGGTGTCCGAGGCAAGTAGCAGGTGTCCTAAACATCGTGTGGGTGTCCGAGGCAAGTAGCAGGTGTCCTAAACATCGTGTGGGTGTTCGAGGCAAGTAGCAGATGTCCTAAACATCGTGTGGGTGTTCGAGGCAAGTAGCAGGTGTCCTAAACATCGTGTGGGTGTCCGAGGCAAGTAGCAGGTGTCCTAAACATCGTGTGGGTGTTCGAGGCAAGTAGCAGGTGTCCTAAACAACTTGTGGGTGTTCCTTGTTGACGATGTGTCTTGGAGGAACGGCCATCATGCATCACGGAAAAGCATGTCTTGGGGACGATATTTTCACCTGCCAGTCAGAGCAGCGATTGATTGGTAGCGAGGGCGGAGGTAGGGTGGCCGAGATGTGTTGGTGTGGCGAGACGAAGGCTGCCACCCCGCTCCACGTACCCCCCCACCACCACCTCGCCCCCTTCAGCCTGCCCCCGCACCTCGCCCCCTCAGCCTGCCCCCGCACCTCGCCCCCTTCAGCCTGCCCCCGCCCCGACCCCGCCGCGGCCCCCCTGTCCAGCATTCATCACTGAGATACGTTTGACTCCCAAACCTCAAGAACACCGGACTTTGGCTATTTTCGTGGCGCATTCGCTGGTATAGGGGGCAGGATATAGTGAAGGCAAGAGGGTATTACCGGGAAGCAGCCTTTCACGAGCCTAAATTTAAGGTTCCTAGGGCGGGAAGCAAGAGGAGGCCCAGCCAGGTCCAGCAGCCCCTTGGTCCAGCTAAGACGCGGGATCTGTGAGCGAAAGAAAATCAATAGAGCAACATGGCGCCGCAGCCGACCACTCACACCGTCCGCTTCTGGCTGACCGACGGACGGCGGCGGGCATGGGCGTGGTGGAGGCCATAGGCAGCGGGCGTGCGGGCGTCCTCGTGGCAGGGTCTTTACTTCAACCTTAAGAACGAGTGCAAGCAGTGCGGGGGCGAGATTTCCAGGTGGGCTTCAGGGTGACGTCTTGACGGGCCGGCGGTGGTGGATGTTGGAGTAAAATGGATTAATGTTGCCGGCAGAGTGATGGTCGTCGTGAGGAACAGGGGAAGGGTGGGTTGAGGCAGAGAGGGAGGTGAGCTTCTGCAGAGGAAGGCCGCTGGATATTTAACACTGTCCTTCTCAGGGGCAGGTGAAGGGGTTAAGAGGGTCTTAAGGCCGGGGAGGGAAGGAGGTGACAATTTGTACGAGTAAAATAGCAGCCAAACGTGCAAATAAAGCAAAAGGACGAATCAAATAAATCTCTACATGCAACAAAATCCCACTGTTAACTACATAAACACCTCTCTCTCTCTCTCTCTCTCTCTCTCTCTCTCTCTCTCTCCTCTCTTCTCTCTCTCTCTCTCTCTCTCTCTCTCTCTCTCTCTCTCTCTCTCTCTCTCTCTCTCTCTCTCTCTCTCTCTCTCTCTCTCTCTCTCTCTCTCTCTCTCTCTCTCTCTCCTCTCTCTGTGTGTGTGAAGACAAGTATAGTATTAGTATACGTATCAAACCACTAACAGGAGGACCCCCACCGTCCCCTACCTTAACAGCTCCAGATAACAGCATTACCATAAACCAGAAGAACTCCCTACCACAACACAACTCTCCAACCCATCCGCACAGCCCCCGCCACCACACACCGCCCCCTCCTCCCCCAAGCCCCACACAGCCCTCAAACAGCGAGACAGAAGGCAACGTGGTAGGGTTAGCCAGCCATCGCCTTCCCTGGACACCAAGCAATGCATTTATATTTCTTCATTTCCCGTGGCTGACATCTGCTCGCTTGCCCCAGACACCTAATGACGGAGTCTGTCTGTGTGGTCGGCGGTACATACGATCTCTGTTGGGCCTTGCGTTTTTTGCCAAGTTACCCATAAACTTCCAATTTTATTTACATGGCTATAATTTTATTGCCCCACTGGTTGAAGGAGGAGAGGGAACAGGTAGGTGGTGGTGGGGTCTTTGGGGCAGTTGTCTAAATAGCAGAAGTAAGACAGGGCGAAGGCGAGATTATAATTGGACTTAGTTATTCTATTATTAGAGTTTGATAAAAAAAAGAAAAAAAGTGCAAGTGCTTAGTCTGCCCAAGTTAAAAAAATGGCAGAAGCATGGAAGAGTAAAGGCAAGAGAGAGAGAGAGAGAGAGAGAGAGAGAGAGAGAGAGAGAGAGAGAGAGAGAGAGAGAGAGAGAGAGAGAGAGAGAGAGGAGGAGGAGGAGCAGTTAAGCAGCAAGGAAGAGGGCCCTGAGGTTATCCGCACTTTAAAAGTCACCCAAGTGTCTGTTCACATTTCTTATCTCTGCCAATACTCGCGGAGTCGTTGTGAGGAAGAGGGAGCGGCAGCCACAACACTGGAACTGCGCTCAACCCACCCAGGCTGCGCTCAACCCCACCCAGACAACGCTCAACCCACCCAGACTGCGCTCAACCCACCCATAATGCGCTAACCCCACCCAGACTGCGCTCAACCCACCCAGACTGCGCTCAACCCACCCAGACTGCGCTCAACTCACCCATAATGCGCTAACCCCACCCAGACTGCGCTCAGAGGCGAAGTCGGCCAACGCGCTCAGAACGGACACACATTTTGCTGAGAGAACTTAACCGGCAATAAAATCTGAGGAGCAGCTTCTTACACCAGCAAGAAGAAACTGCTTTATGTCGGTGTACCTGAGGCGCTGTGTGTGTGTGTGTGTGTGTGTGTGTGTGTGTGTGTGTGTGTGTGTGTGTGTGTGTGTGTGTGTGTGTGTGTGTGTGTGTGTGTGTGTGTGTGTGTGTGTGTGTGTGTGTGTGTGTGTGTGTGTGTGTGTGTGTGTGTGTGTGTGTGTGTGTGTGTGTGTGTGTGTGTGCGCGCGTATGTGTGTGTGTTATAGGCTTTTCTTCAACACCAGTGACACTTATTTCTCTCGCCTATGCATTCTTTTAGAGCGCAAGAAAGACGAAAGTGTAGAAAGACAAGGTGAAATGTACAGTGAAGGTGACGAAGAAGGGAGAAGAAGAAGTATCTCGACGCAGGTGCTTGTTGGACAAAAAAAATTTGGTCTTTCCTCATAGTTTTTCACTCCTTGGCATGACTCCGAGCTCCAATGTTGGACGAAACTAAGGATACATACTGGAAAAGGTGTTACTGTGCTTTACGTGTTCTCTTCATCCGTGGTATAATTTGCACTTAAAAATATCAAAGGTTAAGTGGCTTCAGATGATGTGTTGTACAGCAGGGGCGTGAAGCAACACTAACTATTATTGCTTATATAAATAGTATTATTCTGCAACCATTACTGCCATCATTATCATTTTTTATAATTAATATGATTGTTTTTATCATCGCTGCCATCATAGTACATACTAAATAATCATTCATACACTGAGTCACCAACGATCTTAGATTACACGTTAGACTCGTGATCGCCAGCTGTTACCCTCCTGGAAAGATGTCTATAGTTCGATGACATGCAGTGAAGAGGTGTGTAATAAAAAGTTAGGAGACACTATAGTCAACCGTCTCGTCCACGGGTCTGGCGTATAAAAGAGCCAGTAGAAGGCAACACACAAGGGCACGATAAACATTCCCAACATAAAAAGTCATGAACCAAAACTATTTCAGATCAATATTTTCTTTACAATTTTCTTCTCCAAAATTTCCAATGCGTGAATTATTGCGAAGTACTAAACGCGTTCTATCCACCACGCGTTTGTCTGACACATGGTGACGCAGGTTTTAGCAGAAGAGCAAGATGACTCATACGGGGTGGTCGCCTCAGCCCTCCGTGTCAGCCAGTTCCCTCTACGGAGTGTTTCCCATGCGGGGCCTCCTCCATGCAACAGTCAGCATGTTTCCAGTGAAGAAGGTGAGGCAGTGACGTACTATAGTAGAACCAATTTATGAAGTCAGTTTATATACGTACTATATAACATAAATACCGTTACCGTTCCGTCCGTTTCATACCGTACTACAGCAGAAAGGAAATGTAATAAACACACGCATATATGCATACATACATAAATACACATATATACATACATAAAAGCAATCATGCATGCCTATACACATTATACATGTATGCATGCATATACAAATATTCATATGTATATTCATATATACGTACATTCACAATACAAACAAACATACACACAGCCTACATAGTCGCGCACGACACATGACTGCAGGCCGCGGCTGTTTAGTTTCATTAAGTAATAGGTGCTGATAATAAGTGTGTAATATAATAAGTGTTTAGTTTCATTCCATTAGTAAGAAATCATGATATATAATGCTGGAAAAGAAATAGAATTACGCACGTTTATTTGCTGGAAAACATCATATGACGTGTTTCTGCTGGGTTTTTTTTATTATGAGGGATGGAAAACTACGTGTGTATATATTAACTGAACAAGCGATAGTCAATCCATAACAGATGACGACTAAAAAAAAATCAATAGTAAAACCACTACTACAACTACTATTACTACTACCACTTTTAATGACAATCCTAATAATGATGATAATAATAATATCAATAGTCATGATAATAATAACAACAATAATAACAACAAAAATATTAATAATGATAATAATAACATTATTAAATTAACAATTTACCATTATGAATATTAGTATTACTATTGCTGTTTTCACATATCATACTATCAATAAGAATAATGATAACAATAATGAAAACAGCATCATTATTATTTAATCACTATCACTAAATAAAAATAAAAAAACTCTAATTTTTAATGTACAAATGCACATTGAACACCTCCCTCATACACTGTATATATTAAATGACTGAATTCTAAGGATAAAACGATTTAACGTGTGCGAGAAAAAAACATTGAAGCATATTATAAGTCCCTTCATTTAAGTGTCTCTTTCCTTTTCTTTTAATCTGAAATGTCCTTACGAATTATTCAACATCCCATGACGTTTATTACAATGATTAGGCAGCCAAAAAAGAGTGAGATTGTTGACACATCTTTGACCACATGTTAAAAGTTTAGTTTAGTTTAGTTTAGTT
>JACEEZ010010570.1:438964-449826 GCA_016584305.1 Chionoecetes opilio
AGGTTCAATGAACAAAAACACACACCTGCACATGCTCCCCCTCTCCCCCTCTCCGGCCGTCAGCCGCGATAATGTTCACACGGGAACAAGGGTGAACATGAAAAAATAGCACCGAAAAAAAGAGCCACATTCCTCTAAATCAGCCGATTAGACGGGCACACTCTCCGCGGCCGCCGCAACAGCGCCGGCGGCGGCCATCAGGTCATAACGATCGGGTGAAACGTCCCGCCGGCCGCTGTTGCTCTGTCATTACACACTGAAATCTGGCCGAAAGGACATGACGTAAACACATGTAGGCGGCGGCAGAACAAGGGCGGCACAGGCTGCCTGCGTGCGGCACACCTCACGTCGCCCGCCACCTCACTTTTTTAACCTTCGCCGTGCATTGTTTTGCCGGGCAGGTGGATGGACGGAAGAGAGATTTTTGCTCTTGACATGACGTGAGGCGCCTTGCCTCGCGCGGGATGACGTGAGCAGAGCGCAGCGCGACGCGTTTACTTCAATGTATTTTTGTACAACGTCGTGAAGCATGACGCATGGTGTGCGTCACTTGTACAAAAATGAAGACAAAAAGTTTCCAACGAACGAGCACAACTCCTGTTATATGAAATCACATTGCATAAGGAAACCTGAATTTGGAAATCTTCCCAGATAGCAAACACGCCAACTGTACGCCACCCTATATAGGCTACTCCGCCTCCGCTCCACTCCCCAAAAGTTCTCTAATTACAAAAATTTCATGAACTCGTGTCCGGCACAAGTGGCTTTTGAAGAGCAAGAAAGGTAAAGATGTTGCTCTAATAGCCACTTACCTCCAAGCCGGGCCAGAAGTGAAGGCTAAGTGGATGTCTTAGCTTCACGAGGGCCGGGGAGACGTGGCAGAGCAAGAGGAGGAGGAGGAGATACAGTGTCACTATGGACGTGACTTAGGTTCTGTGCCCGGCGGGGTGGTGCGCGGCTGCCACTCCTTCAGGTTCCTCCTCGCCTCCTGGACCCAGAGAATTATCGGAAAATTGTCCAGCTCGGAAAAATCGGTGATGCAAGTCAGTGTTTTGTTGTATCGACCCGCTGCCTCGAGGCCTCGGGCAGGAGCTGGAGCAACTAGGGGCCAGCTCGACCAGGTTTCAGCGGCGTGGTGGTGCACACTGAATACTCTAGCTGGCTGGCGATAAGAAAATAAAAACAAAGCAATCAAGAATATGTTGTTGATATCTGCGTGACGATAGTGACGATGCTGAGAAGCCCGCATAAACAATAACCGATTCTGTGTAAGAGATACTGAATATAGAATTCCTGTGACTTTTTTGCAAAGATATAATATATGATACATATGACGACGATGATCATATATTCTGCTCCAACTGTTTCAATAAGACCGTTTCGGAAAGAGGCAAGTATTATAGAAGCGGTGAAAGAGGAGGACAAGGAGACGGAAAAGGAATAAAAAGGCAAAGCGGAGTACAGTAGGTAAAGAGGGAAGAGGAGGCGAAGGAGAAGGAAGAGGAAGAATAAGAGGAGGAGGAGGGGTGGATGAGGAGGAGGAAAAGAATAAGAATAAAAGAAAAGTAAAGTTTAGGAAATGGTGAAGGAGGAGGAGGAGGAGGAGGAGGAGGAGGAGGAGGAGGAGGAGGAGTAAGTGGTAGAGGTAGGGAAGAAAATTGGAGGTAGGTAAATAAAATAAAGAAGAAAAAGAAGAGGAATAGCAAGAGGAAGTACAGTAATTGTGACGCAGCGGTGATATATCGGATAATACAAGGAGGAGGAGGAGGAGAAGGAGGAGGAGAGGAGGAGAAGGAGGAGGAGAAGAAGGAGGAAGAGGAGGAGGAGGAGGAGGAGGAGGAAGAGGAGGAGGAGGAGGAGGAGGAGGAGGAGGAGGAGAAGGAGGAGGAAGAAGAGGAGGAGGAGGAGGAGGAGGAGGAGGAGGACAAATACAAGGACATATTCTGACCAATCAACGCTCCTTAACACAATTTCACCACCGTCACCACAACAAAACCAACCAACAACAATACTATTTAATCCTTCAAGTGAACAACGCTAGGAAGGTTCAGGAAGGTTCAGATTGTCCTGCTATATACTTGACAGCACCGATTTTCTTTCGACTTGATTTGTTGTCTCGCCACTGGAGTAGAAATAAACTGACTCATAAAACTCCCCAAAATACTTTAAATGGCTCCTGTTCTGGTGGATGGAGGAAAAAAATAATGACTTCAGTGATTGATAGAGGGAACAAAATGTGTCTATGCCGATTCGTGCCTCGATGCGCAGCTCTAAAAAAAGAACTTCGATCAGGCGTTACATACTTTGAAGGTCAACTCTTCCCGTACACACACACACACACACACACACACACACACACACACACACACACACACACACACACACACACACACACACACACACACACACACACACACATATATAAGGTCACACGTTTGACCCTTGCACCAGTGACGTCAATCCAAAGCACAAGACAGTGAGAAAAGATGAAAAGGAGGGTGAGGGTATGGAGATGGTGGGAGGAAGGAGGGGATGGGGAAGGGGTGAGGGAGGGAAAAGGGGAGGGGGAAGGGGGGGGGGGCGAGTCACTGTCAGTATGGTGCTCGACAACAAGAGCAGGTGCACTGAGGGAGGGGGTGAAGGAGGGGTGAAAGGGGGTAATGCCCTGACCTGAGGTGAGTACTAAACAGGCATTCACCCTCGGCAATAACCCTAAGCTAAACTATTCCTTTACGTAACCTATGTAAAATGACTTAAAATATGTGTGTGTGTGTGAGGGTTGTGTGTGTGTGGGTCTGTGTGTGTGTGTGTGTGTGTGTGTGTGTGTGTGTGTGTGTGTGTGTGTGTGTGTGTGTGTGTGTGTGTGTGTGTGTGTGTGTGTGTGTGTGTGTGTGTTGGAAGGTGGGTTTTGAGGAATAATAAACAAAAAGGAAAAGTTGTAAAATATAAAGTATGTGTTTTCAGCCCAGCCCATGTGCTCGTCAGTAACAACGAACACACACACGCACACACACACACACACACACACACACACACACACACACACACACACACACACACACAACACACACACACCTACTCCATCTGGTTATCTCCGTCAGTATTTTCTTTGTCTTTGCGAACAACCGCAGTTAGTCGTTCCCGCTGGTCTGAGGCGAAGACTGAGGGGGAGGCGGGGGAGAGGGAGGGGGAGGGGAAGGGGAAGGGGAAGGGGAAGCTGCGGTTTGTTTGAGGGACATCATTTCAGATTGCAGAGGACACGACCAGACAACAATACATCAGCGCCAGTCAAGTAAAATTGCACCGACTGTCTAAAATCCACTAAATTCCAGCGAGAACATATTCAGTCCTTTCCGGATATGGAACGATGATGAAGAATGGTGGCAGATGTAATAGTGATGATCGTGATGATAATAGTGGGAATAATGATAATAATAATAATAATATAATGATAATGAGACTATTAAAAAAAAAACAATGACAAAAATAATAACAATCCTATATTTTCTTTACAGACTCCAGTATTTCTCTTTTCTTTATTCGTGTTGGTGATATACTTTGGCGTGTGTGCGTGTTTGTGTGTGTGTGTGTGTGTGTGCTGCGTATGTGGGGTGTGTGTGTGTGTGTGTGTGTGTGTGTTTGTGTGTGTGTGGATAGAAGCACACAAGAGTTGCGGTCCGCGCGGGAACGTCAAACTGAGCATTAACTAACTATTTTCCCGGCAGCGAAGAGAGCTCGACCCCCGGCCACATAATGCACAATAACACGGCGTGTCATGTCGGGCGGCGCTAGAATATTCAAAGGCTGGCGGGCGGCGGCTGGCGGCGGCGATGGCATGTGTACAGGATCCAATATTCCCAATTTTGTCAGTTTCCATGTTAACAGAGAAGAGCAGGCGAGTGTTGCCAACCCAGCGGCCCTCCCCTTCCAGGCGCCTCGCAAAGACCCACGCCAACGAGGCCCCGCCACTCTTCACGCACTTAACGAAGTAATATTTGCGGCGAGGTCTCAACTATACATGCCACACACACCAAAAATTGGATTAAAGGAACATGGTTTGAAGAAAAGCGTCCGACATTTGGCCAAACCCCAGTTTTCTCTCGCGCGGACATGAGGAATGTACTATCATGCCAGATTTGCTGGAGATCCTCTGGGCCTCTCACTCTGTCACTCCTACGGCGCCTCGTGCAGCGCTGCCCCGCCCTTCGAACTTGAATCCCGAAGAGCGCTTGCCGCACTTTGTGTCGCGTCCGCCCTCAGCAAAACGGAGTACTTGCTTCATTGTTTCAGTCGGAATTACGGATCCACGACTGGCAACATCGTATGGGGGTAAATAGGGGGTTCAGGTGGAACTCAGGGTGTTGGGAGGGCCTGGGGAGGGGCGGCAGGTGGGGAGGGGGAGGGGGTAGGGGGGGCGATGCTCATACCTGCCTGTAGAGAAGGAAAGGAGGCGGTGCGACGGTACTCACCCGGCCCGGTTTGTAAACATTTCCGGCGTCAACAACAAACACTTGCAGGAAGAACAGTGGTGCGCGAGGCTCATCGAGGGAGAGAGAGAGAGAAAGAGAGAGAGAGAGAGAAGGAAATAAAAAATATATAACGGTAACGAGAACAACGAGAACTGTAGCGCCATTGACGGACAGAATGATGAAGTTTGGGTTTGTATCAGGAAGAGATGAAGGAGGGGGGGGGAGGGAGGGGGGTGGGGGAAGGCTCATAGGAACACGAGAATATTGAGGAGGTAATGGTGGCGTTGGAGATGTAAGAGTTGTCGATGTTGTTGGTGTGGTCGTTGGATAGTACACAGGGGTTATGTTACCCTTGTCCTAATACGATATGCTCCGGAGAATAGAAAGGAATGAAGACTAGGCCAAATAGGTGGCTCTGGTGCCCTGCTCTTTCCCAAAATTTAATCGTCCAACACGTAAAGGCAACAATTTGACGTAAACAATAAGAGAAAGCTGGGTAGTGGTGGTGGTGATGATGGTGTTGATTATGGAGGTGGTGGTGCAATTCCTCGTACGTTGTGGATGGTCCCTTAGACGCATATGCAACCTTACAACACCCATACAACAACACCAATAGTCGCTCTCTAGTTGGGTCATGACCATGTAAACACCAATACCTGCCCACCATCACCGCTACTGCACTACCAATGACTCTTCACATCACAGCTACGCCTTGTCTTGCTACTATAAGAACACGACCATGAATACCCAGCAGGAGGGATTATAATAGGACGTAATACTCATTGTACTTTCACTGCCGCATTCGCATGATCGACCTGTGGGCTGTGTCCGGCGAAGATGAATGATTGTCAAGTAAAGAAGCGACGTTGAGAGGTGAGGGAACTTTGCGAGAGAGAGAGAGAGAGAGAGAGAGAGAGAGAGAGGAGAGGAGAGAGAGAGAGGAGAGAGAGAGAGAGAGAGAGAGAGAGAGAGAGAGAGAGAGAGAGAGAGAGGAGAGAGAGAGAGAGAGGAGAGAGAGATGAGAGAGAGGAGAGAGAAGAGGAGAGAGAGAGAGAGAGAGAGAGAGAGAGAGAGCGAGAGAGAGAGGAGCGAGAGGAGAGAGAGAGAGAGTAGGAGAGAGAGAGAGAGAGGAGGACGAGGAGAGATAGAGAGAGAGAGAGAGAGAGAGAGAAAAAAAAAAAATCAGCAGATAGGGAGGCACAAAGACACACAATTGACAGACAGAGACAGACTGACAGGAAGACAGATAGACTGCCTACTTCAGATACCCACTTATCCTGACAGCCTAATGCCCACACACACACAACACACACACACACACACACACACACACACACGTACACACACACACACACAGAACCGTTTCAACAGTGCCCTGGAGGCACTGGAGATGGAAGAAGAAGGAAGGGAGGAGGGAGGAGGTGATGGAAGGAAGAAAGAGGGGGTGGAGGAAGAGGAGAAAGAGGAGGAGGAGGAGAAGGAGGAGGAAAGGGAGTGCGCAGCGTCTCTCAGTAGTCCGGGTTTTGTTTACCTGTGCTAAGGAGAGAGGAGAGAGAGAGAGAGAGAGAGAGGAGAGAGAGAGGAGGAGAGAGAGAGAGAGAGAGAGAGAGCCTCATGCCCTTCTGAGTTGCTATTATGAAATCTGGCAGGCCCACCACGACGCTATACGGTGAAACTGTGTGCGGCTCCTTTGGTGTGTGTGTGTGTGTGTGTGTGTGTGTGTGTGTATGTGTGTGTGTGTGTGTGTGTGTGTGTGTGTGTGTGTGTGTGTGTGTGTGTGTGTGTGTGTGTGTGTGTGTGTGTGGTGTGTGAGAGAGAGAGGGGAGAGAGAGAGAGAGAGGAGAGAGAGAGAGGAGAGGAGTGACGAGAGAGAGAGAGAGAGACACTGCTACGGCTATTTCTAATCGACGTGGTTCTGTATGTAGATAAGTGAAACCACACGCTACATTGTCAGAACTCATTGTCTATTCGCAGTGAACGATACTTGAGGAAAATGGAAAGAATCTGTTTCTTAATTTAAAAACAACAACAACAGCTCTTAATACATGAATGCACAGTCGTAGTGGTCGTAGTCGTAATATTTAGTAGTAATAGTAATAAAAGTAGTAGTAGTAAATGTAGTAGTAGTAGTAGCAGTAGTGGTAGTAAAAATAATAGTAGTGGTAATAGTAGTTGTTTTGTAAGTAGTAGTAGTAGTAGTAGTAGTAGTAGTAGTAGTAGTAGTAGTAGTAAAAGTAGTAGTAGTGACAGTAGGAATTGTAATGATAACTGTAATAAAAGTAATGATAACAATAATAGTAAATATGATGATAATACTAATACTAATGATAATCATATGTATACTAAATATAATAATTATAACAACAATAATAATAAAAATCTCTCTCTCTCTCTCTCTCTCTCTCTCTCTCTCTCTCTCTCTCTCTCTCTCTCTCTCTCTCTCTCTCTCTCTCTCTCTCTCTCTCTCTCTCTCTGTCTCTCTCTCTCTCTGTGTCTCTCAACGACAGGTCCCTTAGTTTACCATCCCTGCCTCCCCTTGCTGTGCTGTCGTATCCCTGCCCCTAAGCCCTCCCTTAAAACTTTCTTTCCCTTACCCATAGCTACCCTTGCATAGTTATTCCCCCTTACCTTTCCTCTATGCTCTCCCTTCTCCCTTGCCTCCCTGTATGCACCTCCTCCCTCCCAGACACACCCCACCGACCCTATTGTCTCCGCAACGAGTGAAATTGTTAAGAGAAGAACAAGCAGGCTTTCCGAGGACTTTGTGAATGTTCGTCGACGAGGAAAACGAACTATGATGCGAGGAAGGCTGGTTACATGCCTGCTATTGATCGGCCTCCCCCATAGCACCGCCGAGAGCAGCCGATACAGACAGACAGACAGCCAGTGTAGTGTTGTATGTATGTATGTACGCCCTCAGACGGCTGGCTATGCGATTTTGGGGAATGTTCTGTTGCTACTTTTGATGATATTGATGATTCTACTGCTATTTATTTTACTTCTACTGCTACAATGATTACTACTACTGCTACTACTACTAGTGCTACTACTACTATACTACTACTACTACTACTACTACTACTACTACTACTATTATTACAGGCACGAAAACGACAACACTAACAACAACTATAGTTTTTTTTTTAATTTCAGCTACTACTACTTTACCACCCCTACTACTACTACCACCACCACCACCACCACTACTACTACTACTACTACTACTACTACTACTACTACTTACTATTTACTACCACCACTACTACTACTACTACTACTACTACTACTGCTACTACTACTACCACCACTACTACTACTACTACTACTACTACTACTACTACTACTACTACTACTACTACTATATTACTACCACCACTACTACTACTACTACTACTACTACTACTACTACTACTACTACTACTACTACTACTACTACTACTACTACTACTACTACTACTACTACTACGACAATAACAACTACTACTATCACTATACTGCTACTAATACCACTACGTTCTTGGGTGTGGTTTAAAAGGAGGCGAAGAACGTCAAAACTTCTTAACCTTTAGCTAAGTGTGGCCTTGAGCAAGAAAACAACATTAGCTTCGAGAAAGAAAATACCGTACCAAGACTTTAGAGAAGGTCTTGCTACTACTCAGTAAGGGTCAAGGACGGGAAGAGAACAGAGAAAGAAAAGCAAAGTGTGATCTGAGTGTGGCCTTCAGTATGAATAAAGAATTGTTGGTGCGGTTCTAGATAGGAAGAAAAAAAAAGTGCCTCTGAGGTCGTGCTGGTGAGGAGGAAGAGGAGGAGGAGGAGGAGGAGAAGAAGAAGAAAAGATGAAAAAGAAGATGAAGGAGATGAAAAAGAAGAAGAAGAAGAAGAAGAAGAAGAAGAAGAAGGAGGAGGAGGAAGAGGAAAGGAGGAGGAGGAGGAGGAGGAGGAGGAGGAGGAGGGGAGGAGGAGGAGGAGGAGGAGGAGGAGGAGGAGGAGGAGGAGGAGGAGGGGAGGAGGAGGAGGAGAGGAGGAGGAGGGGAGGAGGAGGAGGAGGAGAAGAAAAGATGAAAAAAAAGATGGAGATGAAAAAGAAGAAGATGAAGAAGAAGAAGAAGGAGGAGGAGGAAGAGGAAAAGGAGGAGGAGGAGGAGGAGGAAGAAGAGGAGGAGGAAAAGGAGGAGGAGGAAAAGGAGGAGGAGGAGGTAGAGGAGGAGGAGGAGGAGGAGGAGGAGGAGGAGGAGGAGGAGGAGGAGGAGTAGAAGGAGGAGGAGGAGAAGAGGAGGAGGAGGAGGAGGAGGAGGAGGAGCTGCTCAAAATTCCCAACTATGTAACTTAAGGATACGGCCAGACCTTGAAACTTGGAATCACATAGTTTTACCTCATCCTTCTCATTATAAACCTGTTTCCCGGTCTGAGTTAGGAAGGCACGCGATAGCAGCTCACAGACACCAACTGACCACTGCAAGAAAAGGTGAGGTGATTGAGACCACACCAAGCCCAGCGAGTAACAACCATTTATACATCAAAAATAATCTTGTTTACCATCGTAGGATCCGTCATATAGACCATTACTAGAGCCAAAGCCTTTATAATTAGGTTCTAACTTTAAAGGCTTTGACTAGAGCTGCATTTATTCTGGCCCACAACAAGACTCCCAATTGGTTTAAACTCGAATTTATCATCGCCTATTACAGATTGCAAAGGTTCTTAAACAGTCCAATTTCAAGAAGAATATCTTTTAAAAATACACAACGTCCCCTAAGAGGCATCCCACACACGACTATACTATCACTTGAGATCTTAAAAACAGGCTAATCTATGTGTAACTGCCCTACTATGTCAATAAAATACTATATAACAGGTCCTAAAGGTTCTAAACAGTCCAGATTCGAGAATAATATATTTTAGAGATACACAACATCCCTTAAGAACCACTACACACGACCATTCTACCACTGTGATCTTAGAAATAGGTTTGTCTATGTGTAACAATACTAATGTTTCAAGATATAATTCCTGTTCAAACCATGTAAAAGTTGATATACCATTATTGTGAACATAAAAAAATAGTAAGTCAGGCACCTTTTCAATATTTTTTCTATATTTCAGTTTTTTCTGTATCTTTTGAATACTTGCCCCCCACTCTTTGTAATTTCCTCCTCCTTTTCTCAATAAACTTGCAAACTATGTCAACAAAATATTAAATACTTTGCGGATACCAATTAACCCCTTGAGACCCAGACGTAATTTCCATTGTAATTTGGCTATCATTAGACAATTTTCTAGTGAATATAAGCAATATTTAATAGATATGACCTGTTTAGTATCATTGTCCACTACCTAATTTGGTATATTGTTACTTTTTGTTATTTTATGGCTAACAACATACATTTTTTTTATATAGCAAAGAGAATATCTGGGCGTGAAGGGGTTAATCACACACCTGAAGCTTCTCATCACAGGTTGCAGTACTAAAAGGTAGACATGAGTGAGCAGGTGTTGCCTAACCTCCCGTTACCAATACAGGACGGCAAGGAAAGATCGCAAGAATGAAATAATGATGGGAAATACATGACACTGAGAATATACATTGATCATTAGGATTTATAGAAAGAAAATGCATGAAATCTTGTATTCATTCATGCCCTTTACACACACACACAAAGAGAGAGAGAGAGAGAGAGAGAGAGAGAGAGAGAGAGAGAGAGAGAGAGAGAGAGAGAGAAGAGAGAGAGAGAGAGAGAGAGAGAGAGAGAGAGAGAGAGAGAGAGAGAGAGAGAGAGAGAGAGAGAGAGAGAGAGAGAGAGAGAGAGAGAGAGGAGAGAGAGAGAGAGAGAGAGAGAGGAGAGAGAGAGAGAGAGAGAGAGGAGAGAGAGAGAGAGGAGAGAGAGAGAGAGAGAGTGTACCACAAGGCTTAATTACCTCCGCCAACGAAGTTGGAGGGGTTATGTTTTCACCCCGATCTGTCTGTCTGTCTGTCTGTCTGTCTGTTTGTTAGTGTACAGGATTTCTCGAAAAGTTACGAATAGCTTGGACCAAACTCGGTTATACCAAGTCTATTGGTATAAGGAAGACTGATTTAATTTTGGATGAAATCTATTGACAACTGTTGCCATGGCAACCAATTGATGAAATATTCGGCCGGAGGTATGCGCTCATACTGAGTGCATATACGTTATATATATATATATATATATATATATATATATATATATATATATATATATATATATATTATATATATATATATATATATATATATATATATATTTTTTACTTTTTTTTTTTTACTTTTTTTTTACTTTTTTTATTTTATAAATCGAATCACAACTGTTGCCATGTCAACCAATTGATACAATATTCTGGCGGAGGTATGCGCTCTTAGTGCCCCCCCCC
>JACEEZ010010571.1:0-21689 GCA_016584305.1 Chionoecetes opilio
CAATGGAAAGCAAATTAAAACCCGTTTTCTTTGGGTATTCCCCATGTAAAATGTTTGCGAGTAAAATTTTAAATGGAGAAGGTTTAAGTTCATGCATATTTCTTGAGAGTCTCATAATGGCATTTCTTTAGTGTGTTTTACGGTTTTTTATTTGATAATATTATAGAACAAACATTTCCAAAGATAACAGTATATCTTAGTATGGACGTCATCAATCTCAGGCGCAGGCCTTTACATACAGACGGCCTTGCCTCACCAAAGCCTTCTCTATGTAAAAGCCTGCGCCTGGGAGCGCGGGATGGACGTGACGTCACGAGCTGAGGCTGCTCCGCGAGTCAGTAGGAGCCGAGCTTTCAGCATGTGAGGATGTACGGGCGGTATAAGATATACTGTTATCTTTGGAAATGTTTTGTTCTATAATATTATCAAATAAAAAACCGTAAAACACACTAAAGAAATGCCATTATGAGACTCTCAAGAAATATGCATGAACTTAAACTCTTCGCCATTTAATAGGGCTTCTTTCCGCCCCGCCTGCCTTCACGGCACGGGCAGGGAGTGCCTCCACCCGCCCCTGCGTGCCTTCACGGCAAGGGGCAGGGTGGGCCTCACCCGGCCCCGCGTGCCATCACGGCAAGGGGCAGGGAGGGCCTCACCAAAGCCTTCTCTATGTAAAAGCCTGCGCCTGGGAGCGCGGGATGGACGTGACGTCACGAGCTGAGGCTGCTCCGCGAGTCAGTAGGAGCCGAGCTTTCAGCATGTGAGGATGTACGGGCGGTATAAGATATACTGTTATCTTTGGAAATGTTTGTTCTATAATATTATCAAATAAAAAACCGTAAAACACACTAAAGAAATGCCATTATGAGACTCTCAAGAAATATGCATGAACTTAAACTCTTCGCCATTTAATATTTTACTCGCAAACATTTTACATGGTGAATACCAATAGAGCGGAATTTAATTAGCTTTCCATTGTTATATTTTGTTTTCTGATAAATGAATTAGAACCATACATACATTAGCGTTAACTAAATAATAACATCATCAAACGGGAAAATTACCCGATTTCATGACCTTTTTTGTTAGTTAACGCTAATTTATGTATGGTTCTAATTCATTTATCAAAAAACGAAATATAGCATGGAAAGCTAATTAAATTCCGCTTCTATTGATATTCTCCATGTAAATGTTTTTGAGCAAATATTAAAAGGCGAAGATTTAAAGTTCATACATATTTCTTGTGAGTCTCATAATGGCCCTTTCTTTAGTCTGTTTTACGGTTTTTTATTTGATATATTATAGAACAAACATTTCCGAGATAACAATATATCTTTTATACTGATAAACATATATTAGGTACGAAATTACCCGATTTCATGATGTTTATGTATTTAGTTAACGCTAATTTATGCATGCTGCTAATTCATTTATCAGAAAACAAAATATAGCATGGAAAGAACATTTTACATGGAGAATATCAATAGAAGCGGAATTTAATTCGCTTTCCATTGCTATATTTTGTTTTCTGATAAATGAATTAGCAGCATGCATAAATTAGCGTTAACTAAATACATAACATCATGAAATCGGGTAATTTTCGTACCTATATATGTTTATCAGTATAAAATATTTATTGTTATCTTCGGAACGGTTGTTCTTATAATATTTCAAAAAAAAAACCGTAAAAACCATACTAAAGAAGGCCATTATAACTCACAAGATAGGTATGAACTTTAACTCTCTTCGCCATTTAATATTTTGCTCAAAAACATTTTTACATGGAGAATATCAATAGAAGCCGGAATTTATTAGCTTTCCATTGCTATATTTCGTTTTTTGATAAATGACTTAGAACCTACCTAAATTAGCGTTACTAACAAAAAAGGTCATAAAACGGGTAATTTTTCCCTTTTGATGATGTTATTTATTTAGTTAACGCTAATTTTATGTATGGTTTCTAATTCTTTATCAGAAACAAAATATAACAATGAAGCTAATTAAATTCCGCTTCTATTGGTATTCACCATGTAAAATGTTTGGCGAGTAAAATATTAAAATTGCTGAAGAGTTTAAGTTCCAATGCATATTTCTTGAGAGTCTCATAATGGCATTTCTTGAGTGTTGTTTTACGGTTTTTTATTTGATAATAGTATAGAACAAACATTTCCCAAGATAACAGTACATATCTTTTATACCGCCCGTACATCCTCACATGCTGAAAGCTCGGCTCCTACTGAATCGCGGAGCGCCTCACTCGTTCACGTCACGTCCATCCCGCGCTCCCAGGCGCAGGCTTTTACATAGAGAAGGCTTTTGTGAGGCCCTCCCTGCCCCTTGCCGTGGATGGCACGCGGGGCCCTGTGAGGCCCACCCTGCCCCCTTGCCGTGAAGGCACGCAGGGGCGGGTGAGGGCACTCCCTGCCCCGTGCCGTGCAGGCAGGCGGGGCGGAAGAAGCCCTCCTCCCTCGTTGCCATGAAGGCACGCGGGGGCGGGTGAGGCCCTTCCCTGCCCCGTTCCCGTGAAGGCTTGGCGGGGGCGGTGAGGCCCTCCCTGCCTCTTGCCATGAAGGCACGCGGGGGCGGGTGGAGGCCCTCCCTGCCCCGGGCCTTGAAGGCACGGGCGGTGAGCCTCCCTCCCCTCGGGGCCGTAAGGCAAGCGGGGGTGGGTGGGCCCTCCATGCTTCGTGCCGTGAAGGCACTGCGGGGGCGGGTGAACCCTCACATGCCCTTGCCCTGAAGGCACGCGGGGGCGGGTGAGGCCCTCCCTGCCCCGATGCCGTGAAGGCCCGCGGGGGCGGGGTGAGGCCCTCCCTGCCCCTGTCGTGAAGGCACGCGGGGGCGGGTGAGGCCCTCCCTGCCCCCGTGCCGTGAAGGCACGCGGTGGAGGGAAGGCCCTCCCCTCCCGTGCCGTGAAGCACGCGGAGGCGGGTGAAGCCCCTCCTCTCCCGTGCCGTGAAAGGCACGCGGGGGCGGTGAGGTCCTCCCTGCCCCGTGCTGTGAAGGCCACTAAGGGGCGGGTTAGCCCTTCCCTGCCCCTTGCCATAAGGCACGCGGGGGCGAGTGAGGCCCTCCCTGCCCATGCTGTGAAGGCACGCGGGGGCGGTGAGAGGGGCCCTCCCTGCCCCGTCTGTGGAAGGCACGCGGGGGCGGTGAGGCCCTCCCTCTCCCGTAGAGAGATAATAAGGGTGATATGCTTTGCTAATACCCTAAGATAGCCTTTAAATGCTGTACAGAGGATGGCTAAATGTGTTAATGCCCTTGGCCAATACCTATGATAGCCTTTAATGCCTGTGTGCGAGGGAATAAGTTGTTCATTCCTTGCCTGACAACCCTCAATAGCGGTGCATGAGAGGGAATAAGGGTATTAATGCCTGCTAATACCCTATGAATAGCTGTACAGAGAGGGAATAAGGGTGATAATGCTTGCTAATTACCCTAACTCCTATAATGAGAGTACAGAGAGGGAAACTAAGGGTGATAATGCCTTGTTAATACCGGGTAAATGATAGATGTACAGAGAGAGAAAAAAGGGTGTTAATGCCTTGCTAATACCCTATGACACAGCCTGTACAGAGAGGTAATAAAGGGTGTTTTTAATGGCCTTGACTAATAATCCTATGATAGCTGTACATAGAGTAATTAGGGTGGTTTAATGCCTTGCTAATACCCCTATATAGCTGTGAAGAGAGAATAAGGGTGTTATGCCTTGCTAGCACCCTAATATGCTGTTCAGAGAGAGGAAATAAGAGTGCCAATGCCTTGCTAATACCCTATGATGGCTGTGCAGAGAGGGAATAAGGGTGACAATGCCTTGCTAACACCCAATGATGGCTGTGCAGAGAGGGAATAAGGGTGACAATGCCTTGCTAACACCCTTTGATGGCTGTGCAGAAAGGGAATAGGGGTGACAATGCCTTGGTAATACCCTATGATGGCTGTGCAGAGAGAGAATATGGGTGACAATGCCTTGCTAACACCCTATGATGGCTGTGCAGAAAGAGAATAAGGGTGACAATGCATTGCTAATACCCTATGGTAGCTGTACAGAGACGGAATAAGGGTGACAATGCCTTGCTAACACCCTATGATGGGTGTGCAGAGAGGGAATATGGGTGACAATGCCTTGCTAACACTCTATGATGGCTGTGCACAGAGGGAATAGGGGTGAAAATGCCTTGCAAACACCCTTTGATGGCTGTGCAGAGAGGGAATAAGGTTGACAATGCTTTTTTAATACCCTATGATGGCTGTGCACAGGGTGCAGAGAGGGAAAAAGGGTATAAATGCCTTGCTAATACCCTATGATGGCTGTGCAGAGAGGGAAAAAGGGTGATAATGCCTTGGTAACACCCTATGATAGCTGTGCAGAGAGGGAATATGGGTGTTAATGCCTTGCTAACACCCTATGATGGCTGTACAGAGAGGGAATAAGGGTGTAAATGCCTTGCTTCTAATACCCTATGATGGCTGCACAGAGAGGGAGTAAGGGTGACAATGCCTTACTAACACCCTATGAAAGCCCTTAATACCAGAGCAGAGACGGAATAAGGGTGACAATACCTTGCTAATACCCTATGATAGCTGTGCTGAGAGGTATTAAGGGTGACAATGCCTTGCTAACACCCTATGGTGGCTGTGCAGTGTGCAGCGAGGGAATAAGGGTGTTAATGCCTTGCTAATACCCTATGATGGCTGATCAGAGAGGGAATAAGGGTGACAATGCCTTGCTAACACCCTATGATGGCTGTGCAGTGTGCAGAGAGGGAATAAGGGTGTTAATGCCTTGCTAATACCCTATGATGGCTGATCAGAGAGGGAATGAGGGTGACAATGCCTTGCTAACACCCTATGATGGCTGTGCAGATTGGGAATAAGAGTGACAATGCCTTGCTAATTCCCTATGATGGCTATGCAATGTGCAGAGATGGAATAAGGGTGTTAATGCCTTGCTAACACCCTATGATGGCTGTGCAGAGAAGAAATAAGGGTTTTAATGCCTTGCTAATACCCTATGATGGCTGTGCAGAGAGGGAATAAGGGTGATAAGGAATATAATAGTGATAAATAAATCGTAGTTGGTAGGCGGCTTGGTCCCATGTCGATGGAATAATTTTAAGGGGGGTTTGGGCTAAAAACTACACTTCTATGAGTATTAGATTACAGAAAGGACTTTTTGCAGGTACCTAAACTCCTCGAGACCTTCACCCGAACAAATCATGTCCATCATTTTAATTGTGAAAGAAAAACTGAGCAAAATTATCGATTAAAATATTTAACTGCTTACTGGTCCATTAAATTTATGAATAACTTTCAAAGTTGGAATAGGATCTCTCACCCTCATGTCGTATTCATCCTAAATACTGAACAATTTTGATTACTGATCTTTATAACGTCCCCGTTGGAACTATCCTAACCTCCTATGACATTACCATATCTCCTAGCGAGATCTAAGACTGGGAGAGACTAGATTTTCCCAGTTAAGTAATTAATATGTTTGGGGGTCCCTAGGAGGTTACTTAGTGACCTATGTTTAGTGATGTAGATTAGTATTCCATATAATATGTGTGAGGGGTGTCCAGGGGTGTCGTTTTTTAGAGGGGCAGGGAGGGTGAAAGGGGGCATATTATCTCCCCTACTTATAATTACGTTTTTAGAAGTATCTGAAGGATCTGGTGAAGTCTGAGAAAAATGCCCTAACGGGCGGGAAAAGACTATCAATTTTACCAAAGCAGTTCTTGTGTTCCACTTATATACTTACCCTCTTAATATTACAACTGTAATCTAATTGTGGGCGAAATGCCTTCTGCGTGTGGTCGAATGCCTTCTTAGCGAAATGACGTTTTTTGTGGTGTGCAAAATTACCAAAACAACCGGGGGGGGGGTGGTTGATAAATAGTAGCATTCAAGGGTCTTATGATGGTACAGTAGTCTATCGGCGAATGATTATTTGTTGTATAAGTATATGCATATTGCTTGACATGGCGTATATAGGACGAGAGCACTCAGACATGGCCCCTTACATTTTCTCAACACCCCCCCATCTCATGAAGATAATTATGACACTGCAAGGATATTACAAAAAATCTAATTCAGGGGAATTTCACTTAAAGCAAAGCATACTAACCACTATTTATTGTTTGGATGGATTTGGAAAATTTAAAGCATTGAGAATGTTAGACCAAAAACATTTTAAGAGGTGACTTTCATCCTCATAAGCATTCCATTATGTACGGTCTTATGCCATTGTTTGTGAGATTTGACGTGAACTAAAATGCCAATGATGCTGAAAAAAATATACATATTTTACGCCGTATAATTAAAATTTTAATGCTTCTCAGTTTAATTTTTTTCACAATCGAGATGACTTAGTATAGTTTATGCTTGTCTACCCAAAACAGATCCCGAAAACCTCAAGTTGCATCATGGGCAGGAAGTGTGTTGTAGTCCAATGCCGCCCCAAAGCACAAAGAAAAGAAGAGCATCGCGGCTAGGGGCGACAAACCCTGCGGGAAGTCAGTTTTCCGATTTCCTGTATAACAACATAGTTATATAGTTACAATATATTCCTTATATCTATACAGGCTATCTCCCGTGACGAAAGTTTCGCCAACATAATTTACGCGGGTGTGTGCGAGCTCCACTTCCAGCCCGAAGAGTTAAACACCACTGTCAACACCCTCCACGGAGCTAAAAGGAAGCGCATCACCTTGAAGGCCAACGCTGCTCCCAGTGTCTTCAAGGACTACCCCAGGTAAGTCTTAAAATTTGTCATGAAATTTGTGCGTAAGATTTGAATTCTGATCCACAGCAATAAGACTTGTTAATAACATTTATACTAATATCCTTTAACCATTTAGCTTCTTATAGCGTGTCAAGGTGAAATGCAGGTCAGAAGACGGGTTCTTAGCCCGCCGTCAGTCGACGGAAAGAAATGGAGAATTTTAAGCAGGCCTTCTCGAACAGGACAAGGTGATTCTTCTACATTTCAAAAGAAAAACATATATAAAAAAGACATTTCATACCGGCACATTAAAAACATTCATCCATAATTATTTGTTTAGAGGTGTTTCTATTGTTTGTAGGTCTATTCGTTTGAATGAGTGTTTGGGACAACTTGCCAGCGAGAGTTTCCTGGAGGGATTTGTCGCCCACAAATGTCCCTCACAAGGACAGCTTCTCATACCATCAAGCTGGAGAAGGTAACAACAGGGAACCCCTCAATCACCCACAGCATGTCAGTCCTCTCCTCACCTATCCTTACAACCTCCTAAACAATGGGATGGGGATCCACATAAATGTGTATAATTATTCATGTATATAAATTGTTGTATTCGGCAATATACTCTTCGCACTAAAAAAAATACAAAAATTCAAGTAAGTATTTCTATTTTTTTTACACAAAATTAGGAAACAACATATATATATATAATATATATAATATATATATATATACCGTATATATATAATATTATATAATATATAATATATAATATAGATATATATATATAGATATATTATATAATATATATATATAAATATATATATATATATATATATATATATATATATATTATATCTATATATATATATAATATCTATATATACATAGATATACTATATATATATTATATAATATCTATATATATATATATATATATATATATATATATATATATAATATATATAGATATATATATATATATATATATATATATATATATAGATCATATATATATATACATATATATTATATTATATAATTATGTATATATAATACTATTATATATATATATATATATATATATATATATATTATATATATATAGGTATCTATATAGATTATATATATATATATATTATATTATATATATATATAATATATATATATATATACATATATAATATATATATATATATATATATATATATATCAGAAAATGAATCATTTAAATATTTTTCCTCCCACTCATGTTAAATGCCATTACAGAATACCCAAAAATTTAAGAAATAGGAACAGAAGTAGAAAGGACAGCTCAGAAACATATGTAACAAGTCATCCACCATCACTCACCATATATTCCTTCCACCCCTTGCATGCAAGGACAGTGCAATTTTCATGCTTTTCCTCCTCCTCCTCTTAATACTACTAAAACTATTAAACTAGATAAAT
Source organism: Chionoecetes opilio (assembly GCA_016584305.1). Classification (NCBI taxonomy): domain Eukaryota; kingdom Metazoa; phylum Arthropoda; class Malacostraca; order Decapoda; family Majidae; genus Chionoecetes; species Chionoecetes opilio. The sequence continues at coordinate 8,174 of JACEEZ010010571.1, forward strand.
ACCTTACTCAGCTGCCCAATTGACTACTTCAGCTCTACGTCATTTTTTTTCTTAAAGTATAGTAAGTAAAGTGTTGAATATTGTCCTCGCGAATATATTATTGAACATCCCAGGATTATTAGGGTTTTGTGGGTAGTTTCAGTTAGCATAATATTTTTCTTTCATAAAAGGGGGAAAAACTTCCCATGTCTTTTTGCTTTTTCACAGTTCCCTATTTAGGGACCCAAAGGTATTTTTTAACTTTTTTTTTCCAAACCTGTTCTATTACACCATGTAAGTCTTTGGATAGGCAGTCACGTTTAGTTCAGCAGGGTTTACCCCCCCTTCAATATAGTTAGGGATCCATTATTATGGGGTTTTGTGATTCCTGGTGTTCTGTTTCTGTCCCTCTGGTATTTTCCCTTATGTATTCCTTCTTCCTCCCTTGGCCTGGAATAATTCTATTCTGCTGTGGATTGCTTCGTAGGTTTTTCGCAGGGTCAATCATGCATTTAAAACGTTAATAATATAAGTCAACAAATGTAAATATATGGGGGGAAGGTGAAGGGAGCGGGGCCATTTGGGGTGGTTCCCTTATTTGGTATAAATGGATTTTTTAATCCCGCCAACTTTTCAGGGGGGGGGGGGGGAATCTTCTTCACAGTTCTTAGCAAATGTATTAAAAAAAGGTGTACTCAGCCCAAAAATATCTGAGAATTCCCCCATGAAAAAAAAAAAAAAAACTGTCATTTTTTGGGGTGTATAATCGGAATAGAAATTAAAAATCTCGATTTACTAAAATGTTTCAAAATTTGGAAGGAATGTTTGGGGTTGGAGTTTAATATTTCCCTTATTTATTATTGGCCAAACTTCTTATGTGTAGGGGTTCAGGATTTAACACTTTAAACAAACGTTTTTCATGGTCTTGGACCCGTTATAAAGCATGTTTTGACAAAAAGGGCTTTAAGTTTTGTAAGTTAATAAGGATAAAAAAATGGGACTTTTGACCAGATTAACGTAACTAATCTTTCCCAAATAAGGGAAATTTTTGTTTGGAATAGATTTTTTGAGTAGGGCATTTTGTGATCCAAAAAATACTTTTTTAACATAAAAGCCATTTATTTTATAAAAAAACACGAAATGAGTTTTATGTGCTTTTTAAAAGTAAAGGGGGAAAAAAAAACAAAAAATACAGTTTTTCCCCAGAAAACAAAACGCGGCTTAAAAGTTTTTTGGGGGTGAGTACTTTAACATGGATTTTCTTTCAGTTAGTTTTACATTATATTTTATTGCTCAAAAATTATTTGCTTCTTCGGTCAGCCTATCCCTGTTCTTCTTTTTGCGGGAGGGAAAGGGACAAGTGTTTCATTTTCTATAAAAATAATAGGTATATAATCTGAAACATTTACTACCATTTGGGAAATATAATTTAAGCTAGGGGGGTATTTCCATTGGTGTCTTGTTGCCATTCATTTCTTCGTCAATTCATTTCATCATAGGGGGGGGGGGGGGGGGGGGGGGGGAAAAAACATGTTCACGGGCCACATCTGTTTCATACGGTAAATTTTCTTCTCAACCACTTTCACACTTGCGTTTGCCCCACTTTTACCAAAAAAACCACAGCCAAATTATCGTAATCTTGTGTTTGCCAAGATTTTGAGTTTACCAAAATTTCACAATCACTGTCACCCACTTGCCTATTTGACTACATTTTCAAACAAGTGTCTCAAAAAAGGTTTTTTTTTCTTGAGAACTACTAACCCTTTCACACACTCTCAAATTCCTCTGGGTTGTTTCTATTCATGATGTAATAATTATTTTTGCATATTTATATTGGCTTCTTTTCAACAGGCCTGTCCGATGGACTGTGGGTTCCAGGCGTTGGGTTTTTACCCAAACCAGGTTTGTGGTGTTTTGAAATTGAAAACCTTCACCACCCCCAACCCCCACCACCCACCAACTTGGTTGTTCTTCAATAGCTTCAAAGTTTTGACATGTTTAGAGTCTTTTCCGAGCCTCAAAAAAGATTGGCTTCGCATTACTGCGTGGGACCAGATGATGTAAAATTTAAAGGAACGCTAGGAAAAGGCCACGGCAGAAAAGCCCAAAATTCTAAGTTTTTTGATTGGGTTGGTTCCCCAGCTGGATATCTTACTATAAACAAAAAAAGGAAAAAATTCCGGTTGTTGTGGGTTTCGTTATCTTTGGCAGGGGGGCCGAGGCCGGAGGGGCAGGTGTGGGAGGGGGGGGCAGGTCATGGAAGGGGGCTTGCTGTTAGAGGAAGTTTTACCCCAGGAACAAACAACAACAAACAAAAAAAACATTATTCATTTGTTAATTTAAGACACATAGGGAATTGAGTTTAAAAAATATTTTTGTCTTTGCAGATCACTGAACTAGGGGACTATGGGGGAATGGGGGGGCTCCGGTTTTTTGCTTTTCTAATCAATCTATGGTGTGTTTGTGAAATTGAGGGGGACTGGAAAAGGGAGGCGGTTGTGAAAGGAGAAGGATTGGAAAAACCAATTTAGCTGAAAAAAACTTTATTTCCTGCGGAATCGGTTTTTTTTTCTTCCCTCCAATTATGCGTTTCATTGGTTTCCAATTGTCACATTATTTTTGCCAATGTAATTGCCACATACATGTAAATTTAATATAAAAGGTTTGCAGGTGCGTAGTTAAGAGTTACTTTATAAAGTGTTATGTCTACCTGGGTACGGCCCCTCAAAGTTCCTGTGGGGGGGGGGTGGGGGGACGTGCGCCCCCCCCCACACCAAACCCCCCCCACCCCTGTTTGGCACAAACCAAAATACAATAAAACATTTTAAAAAGCTTAATTTTAAAGCAAACAAATGTAACGTTTCAAACAATTGAAATCACTTTAATTAAATTAATTGGAATTTTTATCTTAAAAAAAAAAAAAAAAACCCCCACTGACTATTTACCAAAATAAAAAGGTGGGAAAAAAAAAAATTTTAATATTCCTTTACCAAATTAGGGGTGGCTTAACAAAAAAAATAAAAAGGGAAGAGGTTTGATTCCATGGGGACGGGGGGGGGAGGTTTGGGGGCGGGGGGTTTCCGAGGGTTTTCGGTAAAAAAAAAAAAATAAGAAACTTTTACTACAACGTGTGTTGGGATTCGAAAAAACCCAGAAGGGTGGTTCTTTGAATAGAACAAAGGCAACAACTTTTTTACCCAACTTGGAGTTATGGGACGCGGGCCCCCTAAATAATGAAAGGGGGGAAGGATATATTTGGAAATACATTATTATCCCCCGAAACTTTCTATTTTGCCCTCCCTCAGCACTATAAAAAAAAAACAAATATGCTTTCCTTCCTAATTTGTGAGGAAACCATCTGGTAGTTGATAAATAAATAAAACATAAATGGGTTGTTCCCCCAACCCTATTTCTCTGGGGAAAAACCCTTAGCTTTACTGGTAATGGTGGGGCGGACAACTTGTGCCCAGATACGTTACGGTATTTACCGTGTTGTTTATATTATATTACTTATGTTGTAAGTAATATATGGAAATATTTACTCACCAATAAACCCACGTGAAAAATTGGAGGATTTTTGGAAAAAAAAACTCACTTGGAGGGGGGGGGTGGACCACTTAGGTGGCCAATAAATATTACGGAAGGAATTACCGGAAGCGGGGGGCACAGGAGGGAGTGTTTGAACTTGCAAACCCAGTGAATAAGGGAAGGGAAAAAAGTGTTGGTCTGTGTGGTAATGGTAACGTATGTGTTGGTGTGGTGTATGTTGTGGTTTGTTTGTATTTTCCACCCCCATGGTCTTTTTTTTTGTCCCACGGCGGAGGTAGCTCGTGATTCGCCAGTTCCCACCCTTCTCCAGTGCCGAGCTTTTGGAGCTCCATTTTACCGATTCCTTTGGGGCAAATGCTGGAAACCCTCCACCAAACCCAACCACCCCACTCACACTCCCCAAAAAAAAGTCCCACTTGGCTCAAGGGGGGGACAGTTAAAACAAAAACCGGCCCGTGAAATTTTGGGTCAAGTGGAAAAAAAATCCCCCGGGGGGAGCGACCGCAGGATTTCGAAAACGGCCTTACCAACCAGAGTTGGAGAGGGAACCAGAACATTATCCAAACCGTTGACCAAATCGCGTTGCGGGTGGTGTTAGTGGTGTGTGTGTGTGTGTGTTTTTGTGGTCTAAAAACTGGGAATTGTGGTTTTGTGGGAGGGTTGGTGTTTGAAATTATAGGTTTACGATTCCCATTTTATTCCTTTTTCATTTTGCTATTATTGTTCCAATGTTATTTAAATTTATTATCTTTAATTAAATAATTTATTTCTTAATTATTGTATTATTTGTAAAAAAATTAAAATAAAACAAGTATTATTTAATTTTTATTTCAATATTAAATTTATTTCAAAAAACGTCCATTACTATTTATTCAACTCTATTACTGTCGGTACGTAAGATGATGTAGGGGGGGAAATAATTCGCCTTTTTTGAAAAAATGTGTCATTAATTGGGGTCAATCCTGGTTTCAAGGGTTTTTGCCCAAAAAGTGGCTGCTTTCACGGGGAATATAACCAAATTTACTCCAAAACAAATTTATTTCGTTTCAGTCCGTGGTGTCCTTTTCAACCGCCTGTCCCACAACCTTGTACCACAAAACGGGTTCCTACATTAGGGCATTTGTTTTTGTGTTACTACGTTACTTTTATCATTTAGGTATTTTGTTCAATGAATTTTAATATATTTATTTTGTACTATTATTAAACCTCATTATTTTATTAATGATTTTATTTTTTTTTTTCACACCCATTTATAGGCATTGTGGGAACCATTATTAAGTATTAGTATTGCATATTGTTTATTTTCATATTATCACTTATTATTTTTTATCACTTCATATATATCCCCTTTTATTAATCATTAATGGGGAATGAAATCCCGCCCCCATTATCCCAAACATTAAAAGGGCTGGGTGGGACTCCACACCGTTTGCTTCCTTGGGAGCTCGAGAGGATTTTAATTTGTGATAGATAAATTTTCACGGGAGGCCAGGTCCTAAGGGGGGGGTACCTTATTGATAAAGGTGAAATTAAAAATAATGGAAAATATGTTTAAAAAATGAAGGAAAAAGGTAAAATAGGTTTTACATGGGAAGAAAATTTACACTTTTGTTCAAAAACAAAGAAAAACAAATATTTTGTGTTTGGAAATTTTCCGTGTGAATAATTTTTCTCTTCTCTTATAACTCAATTGTGGTATTTCCCAAATTTATTTGCAATTAAAACCCCAAATTGCGATTATTTACAATTGTTGTTGCCCAATTTTGTTGTGTTATCTTCGTAACCTTAATTACAAACTGGGTTTGGGGGCCACCAAAATTTCCGGATTGAACTCAGGGAAAATGTTGAAGTTTTCCACTAAAAAAGCCCTGTTGTGCAATTTTTAGTTTTTTTATTCTGTGTGCTTGTTCGCTATTCGCGCCATGTGTTCACTGTGTGAATAAGTGTGAATTCCAGAGTCGGGGGCCGTTTTTAATTTTTTAACGGTGTTTTCAAAAGCGTTGGGTTTTTTCTTAGGTTGTGGTTACAAAAGGGTTTGGCCGGAGGGGACCTCCACTAGGGGAGGGAAAATGGATTTTCCCGTTGTTTTCGTTGTGTGGTGTGGGGCCCCCGTTGTGGGAAAACCGGCTATTCTGGGAAAACGGGGTTAGTGTTTTGGGTGTTGGGATATTTCCTGTTTTTACGTGTGTATTTTGGCCTGTGGCCCGTATCTTTTATAACCAAAATTTGCGCCTCTTCCTTTTCTTCCTTTTTCCCTTCCCACCTAGTTAAATATAACTACTCTAAAAAACTTACTAACACTATTGATAAAAATTTATAAATACTTAGGGCATTCAGGGCTGACCCCCCCCCCAACTTGGGGATTACTTTGGTCTCTACGTAATTTTTTTGTTTCCTTGAAAAGATTATAGGGGGGAGTATGTGTTGATATGTATTGTTGATTAAAAAAAACCACTGGTTTTTTTCCCTGTAACCATTCAAGGGGGGTTTGGCCAGAATAGATGGGCAGGGTGTGGGCGCCAAAATTTACCTGGATAAAGTATTGGGAAATTTTTATTATTATGAGGGGGGCATTTTAAAATACTCATTAAAATTATTTAATACCAATTGGTTTTAAAATACTCAAACATTGTTTATTTAAAATTACATGTAACATTACAGGTCCGGGCATTAAAACGAGGTTTTGTGCTTTTTTAAAGACACCGGCTATTCATGGGGGCTGGATTCCAACATTAAAAAACCAGCCCCCCACTAATTACATGTTAAAATGCCGCTTATTTAGCACATCCCACAGGGGGGGACTTGGCCATAAAGGTTTAATTTAAGTTGTGTTTTTTTTTGTTTCCAACTCTGTTTAAGTATTAGGTCTGGGCCTGGGGGTGGGGGGGGACCAGGGAAAATTTGGTTTAACTTTTTTTTTCCCCACCCTTCACCCTTGGGTACGGTGGAAGGGAAAAGCCCGATCCCAAGGAAAGCAAAGCCGCTGCACCGGTGGGGTGTGGGTGGGGGGAACCCAGTCGACCGGCAGGGTCCAAGGAATTTCTGGGAAGCGGTCCCGTATTTTCCAATATGCAGGAAAAGGGGGACCATAACCGGCAGGGCAAAGGGGGGGGGGGTGGGACAAGGTCTCCGAATGTTTACGAGGAAGTGGGCGGGTTTTGGGCTTCTGGGAACCCGAAGGAAACATCGAAAAAACGGGGGCGCCCCGCACTTTGTTGACCCCCAAATCAGGAAACCGAGGGCGCCCGGAAAACAAGCTTTTCCTTTCTTCAATCCCTTGGGGGAAAACACCCCCCGGGCCTTCCTTTAAGTGGGGTGGGGACATCGCAGCATGAAACCAGGCGGATGGTCGGATGGAGTCCAACAAATCGAAGGGAGGGGGGACAAGGGTAAGGAGTTTTGTTCCTGATGGAACGGAGGGCCGAAGGGTGCGGGGGGCCCCAAACGTTCGCAATCTCCTCCGGTTGATAACCCCCCCTGAAAATTTTTTCCCCGCCATCAAAATTTTTGGGGATCGGGGGACAAAACCTTTACCGGGGGGGACCGAGAAACGGGGGGTTTTTTTTTTTCTGGTTCGGGCGGTTGTTGAGGACAGATTTGTGGGGGGCCCCCACACAAAAAAACCCACTGAGGAGCTGGGTTTCCTAAAAAACCGCCGAATCCTCACGCCCGCGGAACCGAGCTTTAGTTCCGGGGCTAATGGGAAAGCCAGGGGCGGAACTGAAAGGGCAGGGGGGCCTTCCCATTCCTACGTGCTTTTTGCTGGGACCGTTTAACTGGGGGGGGAACGCGCGGAAAAAAATCGTACCTGCGGCTGTTGGGTGGGGAACGGAGAGGCCCCTGCTGAAGATCGCCTGTTTCCAGTATCTGGTATTCTTGGGGAGAATGTCGGGGACCAAAAAAGGCTTCCTGGGCTGTTGGCACCATCCTCCCCGATGGGGCACCGGGCCGCCGGGCCAATGGCCGGGAAAAAGGCCCGGGGGGTGGGGCCTCTCTTAACCCACTCAAGGGGGATGGGGGACATTCAAAGGGGACGGATTTCTGTGCACCCTCTTCTTTTTGGGGGACAACCCCACCGCCCACTTTCCAAACAACCAGGGTGGACCTCTCAAGGAGGGAGGCTGCTCTATTTCAATTGAGCAGGGGAAAACCTTCAAGAGGGGGGGACGGTGGGGCATTCATTTTGGGCACCCCCCCACCGATGCAACCCGGCCTTTCTGGGAAGGACCACCAAAAACAAAAAAAACTGTTTCTGCCAACTTTTCCCCTGTTTAGGTGTCTTCTTTATTTCCTAGGGAAAAAACGCCACAAAAATCCATGGGGGGGGGACAAAGCCCAAAACAATTAGCCTTTCGGTTGGGACCATGTGGGTTCACCGCCCCTGTTTACACTCGGGACTGTTAGTAAGGGATTGGGGGGGGACTAGGGGGGTTCAAAAAGGGAAAAAACTCGAAAAACGTTTTCGTTAAGTTTACCCGCAGGGATGGCGGGAAAATAATTTGGTACTTTTTTACACTCTTAATGGGGCGGGGGGATCCCATTTTCCAAAAAACTGCTCCTATAAAAAACTTCAGGGGAAATCCAGGGCAAAATTGTCTAAATTTCCAATTTTTTTCAAAAACCTCTGGCTACCTTCCCTTCGTTTCAAAAACCCGAACAGGTGGCCCACCGGGCCCGGGCCAACAACATTCCACCGGGAAAATGTTTGTTTGCGCAACAAACCCACTTAATATTGGGGGCCCCACTGGGGCCCCAACTAATGGGTCGCCCAGGGGCCCCGGCCCCTTTTTACATTACGAATTTTAGGCATTCCCACCAAAAAAAAAAAACCAGGACTTGTATGTGTCACTGAAAGACATTGGTTACCCGTAAAAGCTATAGTGGGTTATGTTAAGATTAAATGTAAACTAGTTTTACTGTGCACGTGGATTTGTTGAATTCTTTGAGTGATGGGGGCTTAAAAACTTCGTTTAAAATTATGTCCCCCTGCGGGACATTATCTAGTGCCCCAGTGGGCGAACTATAGGAATAGTGTTTTATTAACGGGTTTTTGAAATGAAAATGGAAAACCTTTCCAATTCCCCATTCATTTTTTTAATTTAGGTTCATTTCCCTTGGCCAAAAACCTGTGGGGAATTTCCCATTGAAGAAGTCAAGTTAAAAATTTTTTAAAACCGCGCGCTTTTTTAAAAAGTGTGCATTTCTGTGCCCGGAGGGGGGGGGGACCTCCCGGGCCCCCCACCTTCGATTCCCCCCAGCCAATAGGGAACCAAAAACGAATGGGATGGGGGGGCCCCCCCAGGTCTCGTGTATTTTAGCGGGGAGGCACTCAGGTTCCAGCCTATTTTTTTACTGGGGGCCTGGGGGGACTGGACTTGGACCCCAGGGGGGGCGGTTGTTGAACGTTCCGCAAAAAAAAAAAACGGGCGCTATTTTAAGTGCCCGCCTCCCCGAGGTGGCTTTACTTTCTGTCCACAAACACTTAAAAGGGCAAACTAGGAGTGGGGACAAGGCTTTACTCTAGGGGGTAGTCTGTGAGAGGAGGGGGGGGGACCTGTTCTGGTTTACAAGGGGAAAGGTATCCATCCTTCAGCTTTGCGTTCGATTACAAAACTGACGAAATTCTTCAAAAAAAACATCAAAACAATCAAACATTATAAATCTTTCTTCTCCCCCCCCCAGAAAAAACTGGCTTTAATTTAAAGTTAAGAAGGGGAGTCAATCTTAATAGGCCTTGTGTTCAAATGTGGGAGGGAGGGGGAGGGCAGAATGTCTAAAAAGTTTTCTAAAAAATCCCCAGTAACACCCTTTCAGGAATTTTGCATTTCTTCCCCCAGCCAAGTAGTTTTTTTTTGGATCTGGGGAACATTTTTTTCCCCCTTTAACAAGCTGGCAAATAAATAATTTCTATGCACTCTTAAATGATGCTTAGTGGCCCCACACCGGGGGTACACCACTTTCCTGGGTTTAGGTGGCTGCAGGCCAATTGTCTTTTTTACAGTATTAAAAATTGTGTTGTTTTGTGTTCCTTCTCACCCTTAAACAGGGTGGCAAAATCCCTTTTGTGTTTACCATGGTAAGGTTTGGGAGCTTTCAACCATTCTTTTTATTTCTGTTTCAATCCGTTTGGTCCAAAAAAACCAGGGATCCATCCAGTTGTCAGGCTTTGGGGCCAAAATGTCGGGGGGGGGTGGGGACTGGTTGCCACCAGGATTTGGGCAAAAAAACCTGGGTATTTGGCTCGAAAGCCACATGGGCTGAAAAACGGATTTCCGCAGGTTTGGGTGGAAGGGGGAAAAGCCATTGTGGGCTGGGGCTTGTCAGTTGGTGGGTCCGGCCCAAAGGAAGCGGGGTAAAATCCTTCTAGAGCAGTTGGCTATTCAAAAAACCCTGGGTGGACGGTCCCAACCAAAAAGGTGGGAACGAAGTGTTCTTTGAGTTAGGGTTGGGTACGGGCTGGGTTCTTTGGGGGGTGGTGGTATACAAGGTGGGGTGGGGGACGAGATCATTTTGGCCCCACGGTTGTTGGTTATGTAGATAAGGGGAAACAATAAAATTCTATTGGGGTAAAAACTTTTAGGGTATAGGGTTGGGGGTGATTATTTTAAACAAGGTAATTAGGGAAAATAAATGGGGTTCAAAACTGGAAGGGGGAAAAATATTAAAAAAAAGCAAAAATTGCTTAAAAAAAAGGGGTGGGGAGGGGTGGTTGTTTCTGATTTTTTGGAAAGTCCTTTGATACCTAATTATGGGGGCTGGGGGCTGGGGCAGTGGGCTGGGGAAACCCATGGTTATGCAGGGGGGGACAACAGCCAGACAAGGCAGGGAGGGTCAGCCCAGGGACAACCTGGAAGGTTAACGAAAAATGTCCCGGTCCCCCTGGGATTACCAGGGACCCAACATGGACTTTGGGGACCGGCAGGGGAAAGCTTTGCATTTCTATTTTCAAAGGGGGACCCACCTTCAGGGAAGCTTTCATCAAAATTATTACGGTTGATTACGAACAAAACTGATCATTCTGGATTCCCCTATTGGAACAAGCTTCCCAATGGGATTATTTCTTAAAAAATTGCCCACGCTTGCTTTCCAAAAAAAACATTTTGGCCATTTTTTTCCTATTGCATTGCATTGTTTGGGTTGGTTCTTTGCTTGGATTAGTTTTCAGGGACTACCAAGGAGGTACAGGCTGAGAAGGGCAAACTGCCCATATTTTTGTTGCAAGAATGCCAACAATCAATGTTCTGTGTCAGCCAAAAGTTTCTTCAAGGGCTTAAGTATCAAATCCAAGGGGGGCATAGAAAAAGGGTGAACTGCCATTTCTGAATTTTGGGGATTTCTCTTCTGCGGGGTTTTTGGCACTTTAAAAAAAGTTGGTCTGGATGCCTGCGATTTAAAAGGGCTGATTTAGCAGGGACAAAATTGCAAAAACAGCAGTGGCCTGGACCCAGTGGAACCAGGGGGCCCACTTGATTTTTTGGTTTCTTTGAATGAAAAAAAGGCTTTGTTGGTTTTTCTGAAATTACCAAAATAATAAACCACATGATTAGGGTGCCAACAATTTTAATTTAGTTGCATTACAGAAAAAAGCATTTGCTGTGGGAATTCCCGGAAAAATTATGTTTTTAACAACTTTTTTTTCTTGTATATTTGTGTAGTTTTAGACTGGCATTTTGTTTATTTAATACAGAAGAAATAATGTAAACTGTAAATTTAAAACATTAAGAAGTTGAAGGCTGCCTTTTCACGACTATATTATTTTTTTTTTGTTTTTAGGGGGGGAATTTTATATAGCTAGATTTAAAATGTTCAGAGGCCCGTGCGACTTTTAACAAAGGGAGGGGGAAAAAAAATTGGTGGTTGGGACAAGTGCTCTTAACAAAAATCCACTACTAGAGGTGGGGAACCGATATCAAAGGAAAAAGGTTTGGAAAGAAGCACTGATCTAGAGTTATCTGATTGTCCCCCAATTTTTCGGGAGGGGGCCTGCTTTCCATGCATAAGTATTACAAAATGCCTTGCAGATTCAATGGAAATTTTCAGTGTCTGTTTCATGAAAATGCTGCAGACTTCCCAAGGAGAACCCAATATTCCTGGACAGTGTTTGTGTAGGCTCTGCGTTTTTCAATTCTGTACATAACACAAGTTGTATCACAGCCCGGTAAGGGCATTGCACTGCAGGAAGGCATCCCACACATTTCTGGGCCAATAGATTCTGTTATTTCATGAACTTGGATGTAGCGTTCGGAGCTGACGAGTTTTCTGGGAATGTCCGGCATGCATTATACTTCTGGCGACAGCAGTCTTTTATTCCAGTAGTGTAGCAACAGGATGAGGACATCAGTGTCATCACATCGAATGATGATTCGCAAAATGATTTGACAGATGGGCAGCATGCAGCAGAATTCGAGTATCTGCCTCCTCTTGCGAACTGAACAGCTCGTCTAATGGCTGACACTCCTGTCTCAGTCTCCTGTTTCACAACCTCCCCCTCACTAAAGCCTCCGGCCAGAACAGTTGATGAACCTGTGGGTAGTTTGTCGCCTCTACTTGTACATATGTATTGACAGATGAAAGTTTTGCCAAACTTGCCTTTTTTCCAGAAATTCTTCAGGAACAGTCTGGTAATTTGGTACATGTCTGCTGCCTTGGATGTCATGAGTTGCCACTGTGGTATTTGTTGCAACCTCTCCGGGTTTTTTTCATTTGATTTGATGGAATGTTCATGATCATAGCGGTCGAAGATTTATGGTGACCTGTGTAATGCCGAGAGAAGGATTTTAAAAGGCGCACTATCCTTTTCTGAACTATTTCTGTCAAAATCGTTGAACGTCTTAAGTGGCTCTCATTCAATGATTGTACCATTGCCATGCCATCAATTATATACATTGATGAACAACTGGGTGACATCTCGGGCAGCTCTGTTATCAACATCTGTACATTTTTCTTCAAGTTTTTTTGTCAGTTCAGCCTTTGCAGTCTTGCGCATAGAACCATAATCATGAAATAATGATGGCGGTACAGCAGCTAGTTCAAAGCTCAGGACAAATCTCATAATTCTACTTCCCCGATTCTTTTAAACTGATAGCAGTCTTCTGAATAATATCTCTGTGTCATTGATAAGTTTCCTGTCCTTGTCGTAGGTGAGGGCTCATTTCATGCTTGAAAATGTCAGCACTGGAACATTTGAGGCAATGGGTCCCAACAGCTAACAGAAGACCCCTGGGTCCGATTTCCTTTCTGCAATTAACTCATCTGTAGCTTTCTGTCCACTCTGTGGGACTTCCATCATTGGACTTTTCAACCTTCAGGCGTTGCTACCTGACCAGTAGTGATGTTCACCAATGTCGAGGGAATGTTGGTCCAGGTCAAAAGGATCTTGGCATTGACTTAGTATGAAATCCTTGATGTTGGATGCATCCCTTTCTGTCCTGTTCCATCCTCGCATTTCCCAAGTTGTATTTTAAGAGGTTGATCCCATGGTTAACACAAATGTCTTTAAACGACTCAAAGTATTTCTCCGTTACATGCCTGGTTAGAAAAGCCATCTCAGCAGAGCTCCCTTCCTGCGGGTGTAGCCAATAACTCCTCCTTGGGTCTAATTATTTAATGTTGGTCAAAACCTTAAAAACATGATTTGATGCAAGAACATTAAAGGTAGAGTGAAATGTAGCAATTTGGTATGTTTTCGGTTTGTTTTCGCAAAACAAAGGGGTTAATTTTGCTATGTCAGATACCTTTCCGTGAACTACAACCATGATTTTCTCAAAAAATAGACATCAAATACGCTTCAAATGAGACCAAATTTGCTTTGTTCTAAGAAAGTGCAAGGTATTTTCAATTTTTTAGAGGCTTATTTCAGTGAAAGGCCTGCCACCTATAAGTGGTTCTGACCATTTTAAGCTGCCAAAATTGGTAGGTTTTTGTTTCAGATTGATCTCAATAATTGTACATCTTGCAAGAACATAAAAATTGTGTTATTTTTTCCAGA
>JACEEZ010010574.1:2500-30838 GCA_016584305.1 Chionoecetes opilio
TACGGAGTTTGCGTGATCTGTAAAGAAGGTGCCACATCAAGAAGCGATTGGGACAATCCGGGTCATGACGAATGAAATTTTACAACCCTGTCAATGGAGGAGTGTCTCTTGGTGATACTGAAAGTGAACATTCATAGACTACTTAAATTACTTGTCAATGTTTTAAATGTAAGGAGAAACTCAAGTACGTTTCGGTAGCATAGTGAATGTCGGAACCTATCGTCAACATGACAAGCTTGAACTTCTAGGAAAGACCCGACCGATTCACCTTCTGCGCTCCACGAGGACCGGGCGACCTTCAGGTGCTGTGGGATCTGTTCGGGCCAAGCGGTCACAGACTATCCAAGGAACAAGTGGTGATCTATTTTCCACTGGTGGACTTCTGCCCAAGAATGACTCAGATTCCACTGCACCGATGTTTCTTAACTGACTCAATGGGTAAAACACTCCTACAGATCAAGCAGAAAACCCCAGATGACCATGTTAGAGTTTTCAGTAGCGACCTTGAAGAACCCGTCGACGCATCAGCGCTTGAAAAGCACTTATCATCGACATGTTTGTTGTCGCTCTGCACAGCGAATATCCACCGAGGACAGATCACAGTAATGTGCCACTCATTCGCTCAGTAATGTGATGCCAATTGGTCCTCGCTATTCAAACCCTTGAGTGACGAGGATGTGACACGAGCATGGCTGAGGTAAATGATGCCTACTTGTCAATTTTTGAAAAGATACCGTGTGGATGTAAATGATATGAGAACTATTCGGAAATACCTTCAAAAGACTCATCGCGAGCGCCATTCCAAAGTGAAATTTTGTCACAATCACTAGATCGGATGGAGCCTTCCCGTCTTGTGCTCTCCACTGCATCACGATGGCCATGGATTACGGTCTCAATGATGAATGAATGATTAGATAGTTGGTCCCTGACAGAATGTCGCCAACTTCTGCGAGAAGAATGCTGCAACAACGCAGTTGGTCGTTTACAGCCAGCTCAGTATTTTGAAAATCCGGCTTTACTCCAGTTCTTCATGAGTCCACCTCTCTTTGTAGCCATGTTGTCAAGTGTCCGGATACGAGACCAGGGGTGAGGTGGTACAAACTGTCGACGTTTTCCATGCCAGTCCTTGTCCAATTACTCCGACTGATCGCCAGGGTGAAACATCAGACAAAGAAAGACGTGCCTTCCGGCAAACAGTCCAGACGCCCTCTGTCAATCGGTCTTCCCCTTGCTGTTCATTCTAGAGTGCGTGACAAGAGATCTTGTTGAAACCTCTCAGCTTGTATATTGGAAGTGACTACCTTCACATCTTGATTAGAGAAACGAGTTGAGCAGAGTGTTCTCCAGCGATGAAGAGGCTGGTGATTTTAATCTCCCAAACTTTGTCAAGAAAGGCCTGAACACATGGTTTGCGATCGATATAATGACCTGCTACGGAAGATCACACACCGACGGTGCAAGGAACCTTCCATGGCACAGTGGTTGTCATTTCCAGCAAGATAAGTGTGAGAGTTCATGAACCGACCACTTGGAAAATACCAGAATAGCTTCTCTCACAAAAGCCTCTGCCTTTGACGTGACATGGTGGCCAGAACCCGTCCATCAAACCACTCCCATTTGAGATTATCGGTCTATGAAAATGGGAAGAGGAAGATATTTCCTGATCAAAGACCTTCACTCACACTGGGCACTTGCAAACTTACCTGGAACCTGATGATGCCACTGACATGATTGTGATTTCACTGGGGGGGGGACTGAAGTCAGGGAAGGAACAAACACGCGACATGACATGCAAAGGAATCAGGGAATAGTCCCCCATGAGAGCACTCCAGTCGAACGCTATCTATCAATTCAAGGACAAGCAACCAACCAGGGAAATTTGTCACGAAATATTTGTGCCAACTTGGGCTGCTTACCAAATCTCTGCCTGTTATCCAGTCTCCGACAGCCCAACCCACGCACGAATGGTGAGGTGATCGCTCCTTTTCAAGACCACGAACCCACTGACAGGGACTCTTTTACACCTGTTCTTTCGGTTAGTCCCAGGTAATCTCTGCCACTGTCATTGGTCCACAGAGACCAACCTTTGATAACACTGCCTGACCTATATCACACTTCTTTGAAAATTCAGCAGTCAGTTGGGGACACCAATTGGATCCAATGCAGGAGCGCTCCTATTGCCTTGCTGCTTTACATGCTCTCGGGAAACGATTAGATGGCAATTGGCCTGGATATATTGCCATTGAAAGTGGTGCATACACATCAGCACCCTTCGTGTGACTTCAGTGCCAAAGCATCCAAAAGAGGCATCGAATACCACATCACAATCGTCCAGCAATTATTGCATGATGCGGTTGATGTCATATTATCCATCATTCAAGGCCCAGTTATGTCCGGTGCAATGCTTTCAAGACAGAGCTTATTCACGTAAACCCCGATATGACTGAAGACTATGAATATGTCAGATCATGGTACCTGAATGTGAAGCCACTGGAGGAGAAAGAAACTTGACGAGTTTGCAGATCCTTTCGCATACCTCGATCAAGTGGAAAGCCTTCTTCATTTCGTCAGCTCTTGCCGCTCATGGGACTATGCAGAGGTTATCTTGCTTCCTTGGAGAACCTGATCAAGTAATTTTTCTTCGCACGGGATCTTCTAAATGCGCTCGACTGATGCTTGTCATCTTGCACAATGAATGCGCTGGAAGATAAATGACCTGAAAAATGGTGCTTGATGTCCGGTGACTTTGTTGTTGCAAATTAAGATACCCTTCACGAATCTCGCCACAGATCAGGCACTCGAACATGAAATCAAGAACTAAAGTGACAGAACGGTTGTATGGTAGGACTCAGCAGAGATGAAGCTCTCTCATCGACTCGTCACCACTACACCTTGCATGCCCGTATCGTTGACGAGTATCTTGAGAGCTTCCAAACGTGTCCAGGTCATCCAACGCACAGAGCATTACCAATCTGTTTGTACAGATTGCAAACTGA
Source organism: Chionoecetes opilio (assembly GCA_016584305.1). NCBI lineage: Eukaryota > Metazoa > Arthropoda > Malacostraca > Decapoda > Majidae > Chionoecetes > Chionoecetes opilio. The sequence continues at coordinate 5,497 of JACEEZ010010574.1, forward strand.
GTCAAGAGAGACTGCCATAAAGATCCTCAATCAATAGAGTGGCACTGCCAGACAACCCATTCATAGTGAGCACAACCATTGAAAAGTTTAGTTTTTTCTATCAGCTCTTGTGCTAGAGGTAGCAAGCATGATATTCTGGCATTAGTGCAGAAAAGGTCCAGAAGCTATTCGAGGAGTTTCGTTTTGTGAACGTTCTGGACTATACCCATCCAGATCTCTCGGTTTGGGAGCAAGATGAAGAGCTCAATTTTGAAGGCTTTTCTCAAGTTGGATGGATAATCAAAAGTACGCATTGAGAGTAAGTCATCAAATTGCGTGAGGATCGTATTTAACTGGGCAGATTTCTCATTGTTCAGGGAAGCGACCAGGTCTACATGCCAAAATTCGAGAAATATTGGCAGTACGAGAATGTCAACATGCCCCGCTCTCTGTGTGCTGTTGATAGATCTTTGTACATCCCAACTGACAAGGCCCAGTCTGATGCATGCGTTGAAGATGCCACGGTTGAATCCCTTGGATGTTCCTCCAGTACCAGACATAGTGCAGAAGGATCCCTCCAGTTAAAGTTTCTCAAATCATTGAGTGCAATGGGTGTACTTCAGATATGAACAAAAGACGCAAAATTGCTGAGATTTCACACCTTCAGATGCATTCAACAAACGCATAGAGACAATGAATGACAAGCTATCATGAGGGGCGTGTTGTGTTTGATCGATACTTGTCTGTCGTTGGAAAAACAAGACCCCGGCAGAGCGATCACCACATCCCATTGAGTACGAAGTTTTAATACCGAAATGAAGCTCACCTATGTCCATTAAGGGTTTACTTTCAGCATCAAAAACAAAGCGGAAGCTCACATGCTTGTTGTTTGGCCAAGGACTGCTTTGACTATTTCAGCAATCAAAGATCAGGTGCGTGCTCGTGTCGTTACGATGATCATATCAATGACTAGGTTTTGAGTATGCTCATACACATGAAGAGGCTGACACATTGATTCCCAAACCAATACTTTGCCTCTACCGCCTGTGGTGTCTGCCAGAAAGAATCTGCGTATGGTCGCCCGACACTGACGTAACTCTGCTCCTTCTTGATCTTATCGCCTCCCGACAGATAGCATCGACTATATCCTTGAAGTTTCATACAGCAAAGGAAAGAAAGAAACGGGAAATAGACATTGTTTCTTGAAGAGGCAGTTTATTTGGCCGTTCGCAAATCTCAATAAGGACTTCTTGGACTCCACAACTTCTCAGGTGCTGATTGGGGAGGCAGATTCATAGGATTTCAAAGAAATCATTGGTAGAGGCATACCTACAGCTTGATGTAATGACCCTGGCATTGCTGCTTCAAAGCATTAGGGTGCATTTCTATTCTGCCGAGTTGGTCAATGACGAAGCTTTCCCACCAGGTGAAAGCGTTGGAGACTTTTGTGTTTCATGTCTACGATTCAAACTATGGTCCCGCAACCTACCAATCACTCAGGTGGGAAGCTTGTGTTTCGGTCAAAGAACTTGGAAGGGGGAATTCTTCCACCAACTCGTGCTGCATTTCTTCCCCATATCTGCGTGCAAACTACCAATGACAATGCGGACAAGTCATACCGCTGAAAATTGCCAAACCCTTCCTGCAATTGAAAAAATGGATGGAAATTGGAGGAAAGGCGTGTAGTTTCCACTGACATGTCTTGCCCTCCTCCCCACAAGCTGAGTTGAACTCGTCCCTAATGTGGCTGCAAAGTAGGATGCAAGGGAATAGGTGTAGCTGCTTGAAGAATGGCCTGCCCTGTACTCCGTCTCTGTAAATGCTATGGCAGTGATTGCGCAAAACGCTATTCGGAGGACATGTCAAATATTGGACTTGATGAATAACTGATTGATTTTACGTCAGATTTTGACAGTATCGTGCAAAATCGGACGTATCGCTAATACTAACGCGCTTGGGTGGATGGTTGGGCGCAGGGGTTGGTACTCCGCCAGTGTAACTCCACTGTCCTGTCTAGCCAGAATAAAAGGAGGAAAGACAGACAACCCTGTTAAAACATTATGTTAAGTGTGCCTATCAGAAACGTGGCATGGAAAAGTAGCTTAGACGGCTTCGTATAGAAAGCGGGTGAGAAACAACGAAAAATAGGTTTTCGGTTTACCAAATCTGGAACGTGATAGAGAAATTTGATATCATACCTGACTCAGCATCAGCAATTTAGTAGGAATCAGTAGTTCACGTGTCTTTTAACAAAGAAAGTTGAATTTGTTGCTTAGTGTTACATAGACCAATCATGGGGGCCAAAAGAGGAATGACCCCCAGAAAGGGGTGAGGGTCTGAAATTGGGACCCCATCTTTTTCTGTTGAATCTGATACCTATAGAAGCCAGAACGCAAAAAAAATCAATTTTAGTCACAAAATCTACGGGAATACATGCATACCACACTATCACATAAATAGGAACCTCATGTAACGCATATTGTCCTTACACAGTGAAACATGCGGATTCTGGAATAATAGCGCAAGATTGAACAAATGCTGACTGCAAATTTTATTGCTGAAATACTAACTTAATTAAGTAATTTCCATAAAGTTATAATATTTGCATCAAATGCGTTTGATGGGCCTTGAGTAACAAATGATTAGCAGGTAACTTTGTTGGTAAAACTTATTAACTTTAGGCTAGATTTAGGTTATGTTAGCTTATGTTTAGTTTAGGTTAAGTTTGGGATTTTGTTGAGTTATTAGGTTACATAAGCGAGTCTGATGGTGCGCGATTTCCTGCTGTCCCGGTTGGTTGGCAGCCACCTACTTCTGGGAGTATTTACCAACAAACATTAAAGCGTGGTGGAATTCATAACAGTGAAATAAATGTTGTGTAATCAATTAGTATAGGTAATATTCCGCAGGAGTTAGCGGCTGCCAACCAGCCGGTAATCGCACCATCAGATTTGCTTATTAAACCAAAATAATTCCGCTAAACGTAACCCAAACCTAGCCTTAACCTAACCTAGCTATTACTATACAAAAACAAGTGCTCTATTTTTTGTTTATGCAAGTTAATAAATACAGAGCAATCAATATACTGAGCTGAAAATGATAGAGAAATAGTATCATGTAGGGCAGTGTTCTTCAAACTTTTTTATTGCGACCCAGTTTGAATTTACATTCGCGACCCTATTGTGCGTATGTTGCTACTTTCTCTCCGTTGTGATTTTTTATTGCAATTACATAATACACACATGTGCATCTAAATGTGCATACATTATACATACACGAATCTATGGATTCAATATAATTGCATATGTTAGAATGTGGCAATGTACATTTTATCGATTAAAAATATGTAAAAGTACTGTGTAAAATATTGTAGCTCACGTAATTAGAGAAATTTTTATTGATTTATTGCAGATGAAGATTATGCTATAAGTCCTGCCTTCTCCCAGCGGCATTCTCTCTCTCTCTCTCTCTCTCTCTCTCTCTTCTCTCCTCTCTCTCTCTCTCTCTCTCCTATTAATGCATTTCACATATGTATGTAATGATATGTTTACAACTTGGCGACCCATTGACCAACAGCTTGCGAACCAGTATTGGGTCGCGACCCGTACTTTGAAGAACCCTGATGGCATGTGGAGACCCCATTCCTGCAGAATATAAACCTATTATTTATATAAAAAATCTGTAAAAAAATATAAATATTTTAGATTTGTTTAGGGCCCTGGTCGGGCCCCTAAAACTCACAGATATGCATATTTTGATATTTTAATCCCATGAAAGCCGTCACATTTCGGGTTACCGGGCATATTTGATTTGACTTTTTTTACCAGCGCCCCAAAAAATTGTTCGCCGCATCATAACAAGGGCTCCCAAAAGGGGAAATTTCTAAAAATGTACTTCTATAGCAGCCTAGGGGACTTTCGAACAGATTTTCTACATAGGGGCAGCATGTTTAAAGCCCGGGCAGTCCATCAAGCCCTTTTGAGGAATGTTCAGATGCCCTTGTCCAAATTTTGACGAAAACATTTTGAAAGGATTGCCCCTCCCCGCGAGTAAAATGGGAAAAGATGCGCTTTTGGGATAAATATAATTTTTTCATAATGGGTTGCAAAAAGACCTAACAAAAGGGGGCAAAATTTAATTTTTGTGACTACCCAAGGCAGAGGGCCAGAGGAAAAAAATACAAAGGGTTTTGGGTGTTACAGGAGATATGTGATGAAAATGGGGGAAGTGTTTTTTGAACGTGGCGGGGGGGCACCCCATAAAATAAAGAATGGCCCAGCGAGGAGGGAAAAAAACCTTTCCAAAACAACCCCCAAAAGTCATGAAACGTCAAATGGTGCCAATCCTCAAATAGGTGCAAAAATTATTACATATGACATTTACATCCTCGCTGTGGGCCCCCCCCCTTATGTTTCGGTGTTGCCCCCCCCCGCCACGTTTTTTTGAAACACTCCAAACCCCCTTCAGCACACATCTCCCGTAACAACCCCCGTCCTTATATTTTTTTTCTCTGGCCTCTTTTGCCTTTTGTAGAGTCCAATAACTTTTAAATTTTTTTCCTTTGTTAGGTCTTTCTTTTCCACCCATTTTTGAAAAATGATAAATTATACCAAAGACGCGTCTGGTTTAAATTACTCGCGGGGGGTTTAGGGGTCCTTTTCAAAATGCTTTGTGTATAATTACAAATGGGTATGAACTTTCCCCAACCCGGGCCCCTTTATAACGGGCCCCTGCTTTAAAAAATGCTTTCCCCCCTGTAGGATTCTCCTCAGAAGTCCCCTGGCTGCTAAGATAAAAATTTTCAAATTCCCCTTTTTGGGGGCGTCTTTTTTAAGAAAAAAAACCCGGCGAAAACCAAATAAAATTTTGGCCCCCGCCTTGTGGTACCCCCTAAAAATCTGATGCCTTTTTTTCCGGCATGTTTATCATTTCTGTCATTAAAAAAATAGGGTTTGGGGAGTGTTTGCCACTTGTCTAAGGCGTTTTTAAAAAAAAAAAAAGGGGGCCTAATACATGTGGGCTGCGGTGGTCACACATCTCACCCCCACCCCCCGGCCTCCTCACCATTCTCACATCAAAATAAGGCCGCCTGCACTAATTAATTTTATTTGTTTTGGGGTTGTATTCCATTTTAATAGGAATTTTGGGTTATGTTAAAAACTCACCTGTAATGGTTGGGAAAATATATGGAAAATAAGGGCACGGCAAAAGGTGGGAAACTTGCTGTTGTTGTTGTCTTGGGGGAAAACAACAAAGCTCGACGAGTTGCGTTGTATTTATTATTGCTCCCGAAACCGATGCAAGGGTGGAAAAATTTCTAAATATACCCTATTGTTTTTGGGTGGGGGGGTCAATCAGTCCTTCGAGAAATATCTAAAGATGTGAATGCCTGTGGTTTTTTGCTTTTTTCACCATCTGTACAACTTTTTCATAAATGATAAAAAGGAGCCCTATCCCATGCAGTTCCCTTATTGCTGCATTTAACAAATTGTTGCTCCAGTTCTTCATTCCACTTTTCAGTTGATGAACATTTGGGAACTTGTTTCCTCCAGATTTCCTGTACAACAAAAAAAAATCGGGTTGGATTCTGCTTTCATATCATTTACGAAACCCAATTACCTTTACATGTTTCGAAGTTCATTCAAAAAATTCTGACGGGGCATCCCAAACTTTGGGGGCTATTCTTGTGAAAAGGCCCGAATTTTTGCTCATCTCAAACTTTCGAGGTGCTTCAAAAGTCAAAAATATCGAACGGCATTCGAATGTCGGGTTTGTCCTGCTGATTCCAAATAAGTGTGAGGGGGGTATTGGTAAACCCCCAAAGGGTTGCATAGGTTAAAACCTGAAGGGGATTTCTACTTAGAAAATTTGCTCGCAACTATCTTTCATTTTTTAAAAAAATTGTTGCAGTCTACTTAGTGTCCGTTATTTTGGGAGCAATCCTGATAGGGTGACCTTATCTGCTTTATAGAAATCTACATATGACTCAACCTCGCAATTTCACCACCAATTTCGGGATTTTTTTTGTAAATATATTCCTTGCACTTTTTTTAATGTGGATTTTCAAAAAGAAGAAAATCTTTCCATCATTAAAATTCTACAAAAAGGTGTTGCGATTATTCAGTTTTTTAAGCACTTCTGTTTGATGAGGCTTTCACAGACAATGAATTTGGGGTGTAATCCACATGATAAAAATTTTTTTGATGCAACCTGGTCAGACTTTTATAATGTCAGGGAAAGTGCTTTTTAAATAAAAATTCCCAAGGCCTTCTTCCATTTCTCAAAGCCCCTTGGCCCTAAAAAATGGGATATTGACAGTTTTTTTTCCTTTACTATAAACTGAATTAAACCCACTGCCTTTCCACCCCCCACTTTTCTACAGCCCCTCTGCTTCGTCGAGGGCTCTTTTTCGTCAATATATGGCAGTAAAAACTCGCAGCCTATTTCTTAAGAAAGGGTGATACACAATCATGACCCTTTTACCTGACTGCCACGGAAAATCGGGGCCTTGGGCCAGAAGCCCAAAACACTTAAAAACCTTTTTTTGGTTTTTAAACCCAAAGACGGGAACCCCCAAGCGGAAAATTTGTCGATTTCCCTCGTTAACGTGCACACTGGCCAACGACTGCTCAGACCAGTATTAGCAGAGGTCGGAAGTCTCCAGGCATGCTCATTATTGCTTGGTTTTGTTTATGAAATATTTTTTTTTATAGGTGAATGTAGACATATGATTGCATTTGGATGGATATTATTCATATATATGAGTAAAGAGATGAAATACAAGCAAGGGAACTCATCTACGTCTGGCAGCGCGGCCTTCGGCAGCAGCAGCAGCAGCAGGATGAAGCCCGTGAGGTGGATATCAACCCCAAACTTCACCAAGGGAGGTAGATGTCTTTGGTAATATTTTAGTAGGGGAGCGAGAACCCCTTGAGGAATCCTATGATCCCTGGTGACATCCTATGTGCTATCACAGACGTGGAGCTGACTGTCTTCTTCAGGAAGGCCACAGGTGAGGCGGATACTGCGGGTTTTTACTAAAAACTGTTGAGTTGGCGGCCCTGAACCCCCAGCTCCTCCACCACTGTAGGTTTGGGCAGGCTTAACGTCTTATTACTCGTTTTAAAACAACTTAGTGATTATGGTGAGTATTTATTTTATTTGTCATTATCTAAATAAATGTAGCACCGTGTGTCCCTTAAATAAGGGTGATTTAAAGATGTTATGATAGGTGACTGATGACGGGGCAGAGTGACGGAGAGGCCTTGCCGCGGGGCCCTCCATAACAAAAATATTCACTATTTTAAAACCCACACACACACCTTTTTACCACCAAAACACTAGCAACACAGGCTCCTTACTTAAAACATCTTACTATCTGTACATTAAAACTCCTTAAAACGCAAGCATTCCGAATAAAACGAGAATTAGTTTGAGATGACGGGCAAGAAGGCGGGCAGAGGCAGTCTGGCATGCCATTCTTGCCCGAAATATGTCTCGCTGACTTGTGATTGGTCGAGAAAGTTTTAAAAAACTTTGCATTGGCTGGTGACTGTGACGCCTTGATGACGTAAATTACCGCATTAGCCAGTCAGCCCTTCCGACGCGTTAACGACCAAAAAGGGAGGCTTTGTAGCTTCGTCGTTAGGAAAAGAAGTTCAGAGAGATGGTCGTTGCTGGCGCAAACTACCTTTGTTTGCTGGTTCCTGCCCTGTCGCGCAAGGGCCCAAGTCGGGGGGCCCCGCTCGGATTAATATATATATTACGGATCATATGGGACTGGTTTATCAGTATATATGAATACTGTAATCTTCGTAAATGTTTGTTCTATAATATTATCAATAAAAACAGTAAAACACGCTAAAGAAATGCCATTACGTGACTATGAAGAAATATGCATGAACTTAATATTCACCTTCAACTCTTTGCCCTTTAAAACTTTGCGAGTCAACTTTTTCATGAACGCAATTTTATTAGCTTTCCCATTGCTATATTTCGTTATCTGATAAATGAATTAGAACCATGGGATAATTTTGCGTTAACTAAATAAAAAAAATCATCAATCGGGTAATTTCCCGATTGATGAGGTTATTTATTTAGGCAACGCTAATTTATACATGGTACTAATTCATTTACAGAAAACGAAATATATAATAAATAAATAACATCATCAATCGGGAAATTACCCGATTTATTTTTTATTTTTTCATTTAACGCTAATTTATGTGCATGGTTTTTAATTAATTTATCAGATAACGAAATACATCAATGGAAAGCTAATAAAATTGCGCTTCTATTGATACCCTTCATTATAAAAGTTGACCCGCAAAGTTTTAAATGGCAAAGAGTTAAGTGAATATTAAGTTCATGCATATTTCTTCATAGTCTCGTAATGGCATTTCTTTAGCGTGTTTTACTGTTTTTTATTTGATAATATTATAGAACAAACATTTACGAAGATTACAGTATACCATATATACTGATAAACCATCTATATGATAGTCCATAGACCACTATATCTCTTTGTCGGGCGCCCCGCGGGCCCCTATGCAGCCCCGCAATTCAAAACATTGTCGCGTGAACAGTCCAGGTATACAGTGGTCTATGACGAGATGTAAGCGGTTTATATCGATTTTCATTATATTTTTATGCTAGATTACTATAGATTCGACATTTTGGATGATATAACAATCTGAACAATCATGTGAGGCTGCAAATTGACGATAAAAAGTTCTAACTTTTTGTGGAGGAATAGGTCTGTTGAAGCCCTAACGTGCAGCGCGGCTGGCAGAAGGCTGCCGCCTTCGCTACCATTATATGGGAAGCTACCGCCGGAAGGGTAGGCAAGGAGTCCTGCTGTGCTGAGGTCAGTTGTGGTATTCTAGTGCTCTTGTTATCATTTTGATGTCTCTGTATTCTCTTCTCTGCCCATGATATCAGGGAAATTATTGCTGCTGTTATTTGTAGCGTGGGGACATGTTTGGTGTGTAACACGGGTGTCTTGTGCAAAGCTTCCCCCCAACCTTCTGTTGAGTGTTATTTCCACGGTGGAGGCTGACGATTTTTTTTCTTCAGGTAAGAAGGCAGACTTCTTGAAAACTATTGCTCCGGACCTCTCAAAGGTGAAGTTCCCGAAATTTCGGTGCCCTCCCTTGTACGTCGTTCCCTTGCGTCTGTTTTATTGTGCCACCTGCCAAACCTACAACTTTTGAAGTGAGTAATTGATGTAACCCTATATTGCTTATTATTATTTTTCACATCAGGGAAAAAGTATTTTTTTTTAGTAATGTGTTAAAGTTACATAACATTTTCAGAAAGAAAAAAAACCCTAAATATTATGATTTTCAGGTACTTAGGCCTAGGTACTTAGGTTAGTACTTAGGTGTTATCGCCTCGTCATGCCAAGCTGTGCTTGCTGTCTGGCTGTGTTATCGCCTCGTCATGCCAAGCTGTGTGCTATGTCCTGTACAAACAGACCAGGACCTGGAAGTGGCAAACCTGTGAGTAACACCACACACACACACACGCACCCACCACACACACACACACACACACACCACCCCACCCCACCCACACCCACACACCCACCACACCCAGACACCAACACACACACACACACACACACACACCACACACACACACACACACACCCACACCCACACCCACACACACTCCCCACCCAGCCCATCCACTCTTAATCCATCTACCCACTCCAGTCATCCAACTACTAGTTAAAAAAAAATAAAGGTGGATATGGTATACTTTTTTTTATATAAGTAGATATAGATATAAGTATATTTTTTTATACTTGTTAACAATTAGTGGGGAACGGAAGCAGACCTGAGTGCGGTTATGATACAAATGATCATATGGCTTCCTAATAAGCGGTGCTTGTTCTAATGGAGATAGCTTTATTTTGCGAGGGGGAAAAAAAAGAAAAAAAAGTATACCTTGTGGTTAAAGTTAGGTTAGGTTTCATTACAACCTATAAGGTTAGGTTAGTTTCATTAAAACCTTTAAGGTTAGGTTAGGTTTCATTAAAACCTATAAGGTTAGGTTAGGTTTCATTAATATTATTTTGTTTTTTTTTTGGGGGGGGGGGGTTGCGCAAAAAAACTATCTCCATTGCAAAAAGCACCTATTGTAGGCCAAGAAAAAATAGTTGATGTCTCTTAAAACGACCGCAAAACTCTCGTCCATTATTACCAAAAGTTGTTTCGTAGTCTATATGAAACCATAGTCGTTTCGTACACTCAGCTCAGAGTTGAACTTGACTACTAGAGTTACGAAACGACACCAGGTATGTACGAAAGTACTCAAAATCAGTGTACGAAACTAACTACTTTCAATTCAATATACCTAATTAAGAAAGGTTTTTTGATTAGGCCAAAGGTTTTTGATTAATTTAAACTTCCTGTAATCCCCGAGAGTAGCTTCTATGGACCACTGTGGCTCGCGCCGTACCCGTGGCCGCGGCGGTACGGGGCTGGCGCCGTTATAGTGGACGAGAACTGCGCGTTCGCTCATTAGGTCAGACACACACACACTCGGGGGCTAACACTGCACTCTTAGCCTCTCGCTTTACCACATACACCACACCTGTCACCTGTACGGCCTCGCAACACACCTGTCACTACACACCTGTACGGCCTCGCAACACACCTGTCACTACACACCTGTATGGCCTCGCAAGACACCTGTCACTACACACCTGTACGGCCTCGCAACACACCTGTCACTACACACCTGTACGGCCTCGCAACACACCTGTCACTACACACCTGTACGGCCTCGCAAGACACCTATCACTACACACCTGTACGGCCTCGCAACACACCTGTTGTCTGTGTATCACCGTAAATAAATGATTTGGAAGGCTCAACGATGCACTAGGTTGGAAGTTTAGTAGTAGTAGTAGTAGGTGTTAATAGCAGTTGTAGGTGGTAATAGTAGTAGTAGGTGGTAATAGTAGTAGTAGTAGTAGGTGTTAATAGTAGTAGTAGGTGGTAATATAGGCTATCACATGCCAGCAGCCAACACCCAGCCACTGCCTGTATTTGTTTTGGTTATGACAAGATGGCGGCTGGTGACCTCAGTATCTCGGCCACAGGCTAGACCAGATCCGCGATCCATGTTATATAGATCAGTGGGTAGTTCCTGTGTGATACGCCACGCCTGCTATTACAGTGTGCGTTAGATTCTAGATATGCTCCTATCACTCAAGCAGGACTCAAACTTATGTAAGGAAATTATTGCAGCAGAAAACAAGACAACCTATCAGTGACTTGGTGCCGGGACTATAAGACCTCCATAAATATCCCACCAGGCAATGATATCGGTGAAGGATGAAAGTACAAAAAGAACCTTACGCTCATGGCATAACATGGTGGTTATAGGAACACTAGCGTTGTGTGTTGTACTGTTATATTGCATGTTACATTATTGTACTCTGGCCATCCAATAGTTGCTGTTATCATACATAAAAAACGGGAGATATTAACATAAAGAACGAGGCTCCCGTGGCCATTGGAAGCTGCCGATAGGCTGCTCACTAATACATTTCGCGTTTGTTTGTAACAGATTTTTCATTTTCCAGCATGAGTACATTTTATAATAAACTGTAGAGATTAATGTTTTGTTTTAACCATTACATGCACCGTGTTGTCATTGTTGGAGGCGAACAGTAACAACCCACCACCACCACCACCTTGCCCGTTAGCATATTGCCCAACTCTGTGTGAGTGTGTGGTTTCCGAGTGAAGACGCCTGGCTGTAGCTCCGAAACTAACCATAGGATTTCCTCAAAAAAAAACATCATTGTGATTCCCACACATAACTTATATGTTTGAACCTGGAAATATTACCCTAACCTAACCGTAACCTAACCGTAACCTAACCTGACGTGTTTTAAGAGTAAACGCGACACACTGTTCCAGAGAACGGGACACTGCTGGGCGTCAGGGAGGCTGCAGGCAAGGGATCCCCAACACCTGGCAACATTTGAGGCGTTGCCGTGCATGATGACCCTCAGGTCTTGCCCGCCTTACAGTGACAGTGTGTGATAGTAATGGATTATAATCACATGACCTTCACTCACAACAATTCTGGTTCTCAACTCATCTAGCGACCAGAAATACATGTGTTATGCGTATAAAATGACCGTTGTTCCCCCACGACATTCCCGGCGTGTGCACTCAGTAGCTCCTGGGCCGACATAAACAAAAAGATAAGTATTGTTAAGCGCACTTAGCAGACGAAAATTTGCTGATCTTACACTTAAATATTTAAGAAATGCTTAAGTAATTTAAACCAAAAATACTTATCCGATTTAAGTATGCTTAACAGGCACCAAAGTTTAAGTGTCCTTCATGGGCATGCTCAAGTCTTTTCTCCGCCTTAGTCTTACTGGCCAAGATGGACGCACAAAAAAAAGGAAAATAATCCCTCCCGGGGTAAAAAATGACAGCCTAAAAAGGACGTTATGGTATGTATGTGATGCTGACCTTAAAAAAAAGGGTAAAGGCTGGATCGCAAGGAATAATATGCATTTTGGGGGAAAATATGCAGTTTGGGGAAAAATTGCAGTTTGGGGAAAAATATGCAGTTTCGGGAAAAATATGCATTTCCCCGGGAAAAAATTGCATTTTCGAGAAAATATGCAGTTTCGGGAAAGGTAGTTATGATTGCAAGTTTTTAAAGAGAATTTTGGTTTTTTACTTAATAGGTGATGTTTTCCCCTAATGGAGATAGTTTTTTTTTTACTGTACAACCAAAAAAAAGTGGTTTTTTTTTAAATTTCGAAGAAGTGATGAAAAATTTTCTACTAAAACTTTTTAGACTTTTTGACTGGAAAAAACGCTCCATTTGCAAAACATAAAAATTTAAACCCCTAATCAAACCACAAACTAACCTGTTTAAAATTTTCTAACAAAACCAAACCCAAACTGGGAAATTTATGGAGGAGGTTTCACGTTCTTTTTTCAGAGACCCCAACTTTTTTTTTCTTGGCCACAATAGTGCTTGTTCTAAGGGCTTTTTTTTTTGGAAAAACCAAAAAAAAAAAGAAAAAAAAAATGAAATTCCCTAACCTTGTTTTAATGAAACCAAACCTACCAAAACCAAACCGTTTTTTAAAAACCCAAACCAAACCTTAACCCCAATATATATAATATTATATATTATAATATTTTTTTTTTTTTTTTGGTTTGCGCAAAATAAAACTAGCACCTTAAAAAAGCAGTATTGTGGGCCAAAAAAAATATTTTGTTTTGAAAACGAACTGAAAACTCCCCCCTTTTTAACCCCAAAAATCTTTAACAAACCCAACCAAACCAAATCAAAATATTAACCTTTTTTAAATTTCCCGACAGGGGTAAACGGGTTTTAAAAATTTTTTCCTAGGGGGGAACGAAACGTTTAATTTAAATCAAAAATCATATATTGTTTTAAATGAAAACTATCCCGTCACAAGTCATTATATTACCCTTGGTACATTTTCTTATTGGACACCATGATTTTAGGTAGAGTCTTTGTTCCTGAAATTTTTTTGTGTGTTTGATTTAATCGGTAAAATTCTAGGTCCATCCCCCCCTTATTTTGTTTTTTTTTTCTTCTCCCAGATCTTACAGATCCCTTCACAACCTCTAAAACGTAATTATAAGGGGGGGAGAGATACCCAAAAACCCCTAAACAACTCCCCTTGGAAAAAAAAAAAAAAAAGTTAATCGCTATAACCTAACCAACTTTAGCGAGCCCCCCCCCTAAAAAGAAAACTAAACCAAAACCCAAATAAAACTTAACCTAACCCTGGTAAAAAATTTTCAATCTTTCCCCCCTTTATTCCGCAGGGAGTTATTGGCAAGGGTAGGTTGGGTTTTAAGTGAGGTTGGGTTAGTAAATTTTGGGTAATTGATACTTCCAACCAAAAATTGAGTATGAGGTTAGAAATGCTTTGTCCCAGATTTTTATGTTTTAAGAATATAGTCCTTTAAAAATAGTGGGATGTATAAAATTAAAAACTCGTCCATGGATTGTTTTAAGCAGCAGTTTTACCTTTGTAAAGATTTAACGAGAGTTTTTACAAAAATAAGGGGAAAAATTCCCGTACAATAAATTATATATTTTTAATGATTTTAAAACCCTTTTATCCCCATAAGATTTTTTTCCCGGGTATTTTTTCGCATCCAAAATCTACTACCCCTATAAAAACCCCTTTTCCCTTCCCCCCCCGCTTCCCCGACGGGCCCCCCTGGGAGTGTTAGGAGGAGGTGGATAAATGCAAAATGGCATTTCGGCGATTTTTAAATTTTCCATCATTCTTAAACACAAAATGTATAAAAACGAGACGTTTCCATCTCTTACCTTTTTTAACTAACCTAAAACCGTTTCTGGCTGAAATAACATTAAGCTATGTAAGTACATTTTTTTTTTTTTATTTGCTCAATCGAAATTATACCCACCATTTAGTGTGTCCAGAAATGCTTTACAAAAGAGCTACATGTCCAATTTATTTGCCCATTTGTATTCCTGTATCTTTCCGCCTTATCCTTTACAGATACCCAAAGGACAACTGTACTACAATCCCGGTTTTTTATTGGTATACATTGAAACCCTCAGTTTTTCGCTAGAAATGTTTGGTGGAAATCATAATATCACTTGTTTGACCCAACAAAATGAAGCCCCCCATGGGCCAGCAGGGTAAGCTAAGCATTTGATAAATGCCTTTGCAGGATAAAAATGACCCCACTAAGGGGGCCCTTTTAAAAAAACGTTTCATCCTGCTAACCGGGGATAAAAGGATATTAAAAATATTTACCTTGCAGGGGATGGGCTCCCAAAGATAAACAATTTGGGCGCCACCCTGCTTTTGCCGCTCCGAAACAAAAATCAAAATTTTCCCTCTGAATATCACATTTTGGCCTATCCAAAGTTCAATTACCGTCCATTTACGTTTTTAACATATGAGCTTCACCCTATATACGGTAAACTGACAATTATTATAATTTAAAAGTTCATCTCTTTTGCACTTTTCTGTTTTCTACTTTGATGATTTACAATTTTTTCCTTTAAAAATTTTTTTACTTGCGAGCATAGCATAAGCGGGAAGGTACCTCCCCATTTTGCCAGTAAAGTACTCCAGACGGGAAACTAAGTGTAAGTCCCCCTTTACACTTAAAGTATTTTTTTATTTGTCGGCCCCGGTCCATCCCAACGATGTGCATAAACGGGGTTTGTGCCGCCAGGAAATTGATGTGCCATCAAAAAGATCAATTTTCATCATAGATTTTATTTGGTAATACTGCAACAAACACAGGAGGCCGCGAGAGGAAAACCGGCAAGCGCCACGATAAAAACGGGGAAAAACGCTTTATATTTTTTGTACTTTCAAAATGCCCTAAATTCTCAATCAAGAAGACATTTATTAGTTTTTTTTCTTTATTGAAGTTTAGATCTCTAGTGTAGGTTAGAATACGTAGAGATGGATAAAAAAAAAAATAAAAAAATAAAAAAATGGCATTTTGAAAAGAGAAAAAAAAAAAAACAGCGTTTTTTTCCTCCACTTGTCAGACCTATCCCCCGCAGCCTATTAATATTTCTCTCCACAAGGTCATTGAACCAAACCTTTAAAACGTTTTGCTAAATTTGTTTACAGGTATTTAAAGGCTTATTTTCCCCGTAGAACATCATAACAAACATCACTGTAATCTCGGAGGTAGAATAGCGTGCCTGATAGCCAGAGACAGTCACCTGCTCTGTGAGGCACTCGCCTGGTTGTTCCCCCCACTCGGGGCATCGCACACGGCAGCTGCCCAAAGTCGCGTTTTAAACATGATTCTAGGTAAACGACTTCCTCCAGTGTGAAAACCGGCCTGGTGTTTGGTTTCCAGGATCAGGGCTTGGGTAAGAAAACTGCAAAACATAATTTTTAAATGACTGGTTTTTTACCCCCGGGGGGACAAAAAGGGCCAAAAGCGGGGTAGTAGGCCATCGACAGTGCGCTCGGTCAACTACCCTGTAAAACTGATTTTAACCTCATTGAAACCTATTGTTCCCTATACCCTTATTTACGGGTAATAGGCTTTGGGGAATACAAGGGTGTGCGTTACTCCGGGTGTGGTGGGGTGGCGCGTACCCCGGTGTTCCCTCTAGCTCCTAGATATTACATGCAAAGGAAAAATAATATTAAAAAACACGTGGGGTTCATTCATATAAAAAAAATAAGATTTGAAATAAAAAATAAGATTAAAATTACCTTCAAAATAAAACACAAAAAAGTGTGAAAAAACCCGCGAATAAAACACAAGCTTGACAATTTTTATTTGAGAAAAAAGAAAAAAAAAAGAAAAATCTCATTTTTGTAAGGGTCCCTGGAACTGTCGCCGATAGGAATTTCGCCGCCGTCGTCGATGTTCCAATTCTTGATTTACAGGCCCAATTATAATTAATCAAGTTTTACGTGCGTTTTTTTCATTCAGGGTGATATACTATATTTGCTTGATCAGTTAGGAAGTTAGGTGCCAATGTCCAGGTTAGGTTTAAAATTTCCACGTCGGCGAGAGTTCTAAATTGGGGGTTTTGCCCCCGGGAATTCCCCCCGGGGCAGTTCCAAAACCATTGTAGTACTATTTTATTTTTAAAAAATTAAATATAAAAATAATTTAATATCCCTTTGTATATCAGGGGGTCCCCTCTCTTGCCGTTGTAAAACCCCTGAATCCAAAAACAATAAAGTCAGTTCTTTATGCGTAACTACAGCAAGCCTGTGCAACCCGCGGCCCCTAAAAAGGCCCCTCCCCACTAGCTTTTCGAGCGCAGCGTGTGCCATTTTGCTGCTGGTCCCGATTTTTGTGTTAGGATCTGAGAGTAATGCTGGGGGCAAATCTAGCGCGGGGGGTTTCACAACTTAAACCCCCTTCCGGCCCAAAAGTAATTTATTTTCCAAGAGTCGCTTCGCCGCTTGGGAAACCTATTTCAGCCGTATTCATTTTTGGTACTGAAAAGATAAGTGAATCTTCATATAGGCTTTAAAATGTTTACTCCCAATGGGGGCAAGTCTAGGTGCAATTCTTGTAAAATGTTTACTCCGAAGGGGGGGAAGGTCTAGATTGCATATTTGGGTTGTAAAAATTTACTCGGCGAAAGGGGCAAGGTCTGATTGCATAAGGTTTTTAAAAGGTTTACTCCACAATGGGGGCAAGGTTTGGTGCATAAGGCTTTAAACGTTTACTCCCCAAAGGGGGCAAGGTTTTTAGATGCATATAGGCTTGTAAAATGTTTACCAAGAATGGGGGAAAGGGTTTGAAAGTATATTGGGTTGTAATAGAAGTATTTTAAGGTGAGGGTATTTAAAACGTTTACTTTAGCCTGTCGAGCTTGGACACGTTCCAATCTTTAGTGTGGACGTCTATTTCCCAGTATTGTAATTTTGGTACCATTTAAAGCTTTTTTTGTGAAAATAACAATGTTTTTTAGATATACCTGTTTTTTATCCTTGTCCTCTAATCTTTGGTATATTCAGTTTTTTTTCCCAATTTTTACGACAAAACATACGATTTTTTATAACAAAGGGAAAATTTTGTGGGGTAGGGCAGGTTGCCCAAAGTGGGCATGTCCCCAAAAAGTAGGGACTTGCAATGTTTTAAGGGCGTAGGGACGTAGGGACGCCCAGCAAAATTTTAAGAACGTAGGGGTTTTTGACAATCACCAACAATTATAATATGTAAATTAGCAAAAAAAAACAACAAATAAAAATTAAAAAAAAAAAATTCTTTTCTTTATACAACGATAAAGTCTCTCCCCATTTTTCTTTTTTTCTTGATGAAAAAAAAATAAAACCCGCAGGCACGTACTAGACGGTATTTAGGGGGCCATATTTTTTTACCCGTATTTAGGGATAGATCGTTTAAGCCTTCCCCAAAGGGCCTTTTCCCCGGCATTTTTCCGGGGGATCGGCAGGGTTTGTTCTCTTGCCACCAACCAGTACAGGTGTCGTGTGGGCAAGTTCTGTTTTGAGGAAGTTGTTTTACAAACAAAAAGGGGAAAACAACCGGGAGTTAGGGGAGTAATTACTAAATTTTGACTTGATCAACAAAGGGAGTCCAGGGGGCATATTTTTCCACGCGCTCTCCTTTTTGGCGACCGTAGGTTTAGGGAAGTTAGAAAAACGTTAAGCTAGGTTAGGTTTCCTTTAGGGTTTACTTAATTATGTAACTTTGTGTGGGGAAACACAATGAGTTATTTTAAAAAAAAATCCTGTCAAAAAGTAATTATTTCCCCTAACTCCCGTTTTCTTTTCCTTTGTTATGTAAACAGACATTTCCCTCTAAACGACACTTGCCCCCCGACACCGCATCTTTTTTTTTACATCCGGAGCAGCCGCGCCACGCAAGACTTTTACGAACTACAAAATTTTAGTGAATAAAGAGAAAAGACCAATCTTGGGTGGTAAAAAAGTTGTAGCATCTCTGTGTCTATGGGAAAAAAAAGTGCTGTATATGGGGGAATAAGCTGTATGTTTTTTTATGTAATGTAATATAGGGAATGAAGGAGAAAAATAAAAATGGAGGGGGGAAAATAAAGTTTTGGTAGAAGTGGTAATAAAAAAAATAGGTTTTAACTATATATACAGACCCCGTGGGGATGTATGGTACATGCTTTAATTTAATTTTTAAGTATGCTTTAGATATAAGTTTAAAATTTTTTAAGATGAGAAGTTAGACGAAAAATGTCGATAAAAACATTATTTAATGGCTGCGGTTTTTTTACTATAGAACGGGGGTTAAATTTTTTGTTATTTATACTAATTTAGGATTACAAGTAAAGGGTTTTTTTATAGTTATCAAGGGGGAAAGTGAAGAGGGAAAGGGCTTTTATAAACCGTAGAAGCAAGTACTAAGATAAGAATAAGATCTTCGTACTCTGGAGGGGAAAATGTCTAGCCGAAACGCCGTGTGACAACCGCGCCTTTTTTTCCACCACTACGGGCTCTTTTTGGTAGCAATATAACAAAAGATGTGGAAAATATGTTCGTGTGACAGGCCTGACACATCATAACATCGCTGTTTTTAATCGTTTGTGGGGTCAGTCCTCTACCTCCCCTAGTTTGACTCAGAAAATATTTGAAATGGAAAAGACTGGTGCAAGGAAAGCTAAAAACTAAAAAGAAAAGAGGGGGAAAATCTCAAAAAAAAGAATGTCTCCGCCAAGAAAACAACGCTTCAGATTAAATGGGTGAATAAGTCACTGCGTGTTCAGTAGCAACTTTCAGGTTCACGGAACCACCTTAATTGTTCCGGCCAAAATTTTAAAAAAAATTTGTGAATGATGGCAGGGTTTTACACCATTTCGCCATTTCCTTCATATTACAAATTGCAATGATGAACAGTGGGTACACCATTATTAATTTCCTTCCTGTATATAATTCACTGGGACTATAAGTGAAAATATTGGCAAGGTCAAAGTTTAACTCGTTTATAATATACATTTTAAAACGTCATTTAATCTGGGCCCTAAAAGCACTTAGTAAAAAACACGTGTTTTGCATTTCTTGTTTTAACATTTTTTTTTATTTCATGTAGGACAGGGGCCGGGGGTATTGGGGATTGTACGTAGGAAAAATTACGGCCTTTATGGTTTCTGTAGAGATTTTGGACCCAAAAATGAGTGCTTTAGTTGGCAAACTACGCCAAAGACGGTTTTCTAAAGAAAAAGGGGGAAAAATTCCCATCCAACATAACAAAAAATGTAGCCGAACGATGCCCGAAGCCCCGTTCTTTTTTTTTAAGCGCCATCTATTATTTGGGCGAAAAAATACCCCTGGTTCCGTATTGCTACCTTTTTTTTGTTTTTTTCGGGAAAAATTAGATAACAGTGAAATTTGGGGTCATATAGTGCCCAGTACAAAGTAGTGTGGTCGGGTCAGGGAAACGGTAGTACGGTAATATTTCGGTGGAGGACAGGAGCTCACGCTTGCCACCACCCGGTAAATAAAGGTGGGACGATGGCGACTGGGCGAGGGGACGGACTCCCAGTTATTCAAAGGTAAAATTGTAAACAACCACCAAATTTATGATTGCACAGGAGGTACTGACTCGGTTTTGCAAGGCACCCCTAAAGTGTTTAATTACGGAATTTTTTTAATTTTTTCTGCCCAATATATTCCCTTTGGGTTCTATTTTGCAATCGAAAAAAATCCACTGTTTTGTTTTTCCTTTTTAGGTCCCCTTAGAGCAGTCACTAAGCTATGGATAGGAAAGACGCCACCCGGGCAACCCGGGGTATACAAAAACCAATACCAAATCTGGTTACACATAACCAGGCTCCATAAAAGAACTGAAAAAAAAAACGTCTGGCAACGGTGCCAACCTGACCGAGGCCCGGGTTTGTCCGCCACCCGGGCTCGGAGCCATTCTTTTTTTTTTCCTTCATAACATCACACCTGCTGCATCTCCTGAAACACGTTTTGTTTCTATTCAGGCCATATGGTAACACCGCTGTTTTTTCGTGTTTACGGGGGTGTGTGTGAATTTTTTACCCTTAAATTTTCCCAAAATCCTTCTGTGGGGTTTCGGGCATAGTAAAATTTTATTTTTATCCCTCCCCGGGGCCAGCTTGTCTTAATATATTCGGCTGGTGTCTTGTCTGGGGTTTTTGACTACCCCCAGGGCGCGGCTTTCACCCTTTCTCCCGGGTTTAAATTTTCCCCCCAGGGCGTCCCTGGCCTGCACCGGGTCTCCCACATGTAAGCGGGAATGGGGGATGGTTACGAATTTCTCCCAGCCACGCCCCCCCCCTCCCGCCCGCCCCTCCCGGGGCCGTTGCGGGGGGTTTGGGGTACCTGGTCTGCCACGGTAACTGAGATGGGCGGTTTTTTACGTAGTTCTCCCACCCACGCCCCCCCCCCCGCCCGGACCCCCCCAAGGGGCCGGTGCGGGGGGTTTGGGGGTACCGGGTCTCCCACGTGTAAGCTGAGAGGGGCGGATGGTTACGTAGTTCCCCCCCACGCCCCCCCCCCAGCCCGGACCTCCCATGGGCTGGTGCGGGTGGTTTGGTGGTCCCGGGTCTGCCCCCGCCCTGGCCTCCCACGTGTGGCTGAGATGGGGGGAGGGTTACGTCGCTCTTGCGGGTGCCCAAACCCTTCCCCCTCCCCCGCCCGGCCCTCCCAGGGGCCGGGGGTAGGGGGTTGGGGCGGTCCCTGGCTGCCACGTCGCCCCCCCCCCCTCCCCGACCATCCACTTACCCGGGGGGCGGGGCATGCGTGTGGGGGGATGCAGGGGGGGGTTTTTGGGGCATTTCGTGTTTTTCGTCTAGTCCCTTTCCCCCCTCCTGTTTTTTCCCTTTTTTTCCAGGATCAATTGTGAGCCCAGGGGGGCTCGGTGTCTTTAGGTCCCGAGGCCACAAGTTCTGCTCCTCGCACGCCCCCCCTTCTGTCGGACCTTTTTCGTCCCGCCGTTGTGGGATGCTGTGGATGGCTCGGCCACCCCCCGGAGGGGGGGGTTCCCGCTTTACCGGGGAGCCCATGCTGACCTCAAGGGTGGTGGTCGAAGGCTTTGAAATCTCGACAAACCGCCCTTCCGTCTGTCCCGGGGGGACCCGGGCTCTGGGTTTTCTCGGGTGGGCTCGCCAATCGTTCCCCTCTCCTCCTCGTCTCGCACCTCCCACCCCCTGCCCCTGCTTCCTAGCTCGGCGTCGATCGTGCTGACGGTGGAGCAAAATCTGGGGGTCTCCTCATCCCCCCAAAAATACCGCACTCCCAGGGCGAGACTTGCTGGGGGTCTGTGGCTCCTACGGCTGGGCAGGGGTCTCCTGGCCTTCCCCACCCTCCCTCCTTCCCCCGGGGGTTTTCGGGTTGGATGACTTCAGTGAACCCTTCATGGGGAAGAATGGAGGCCACTTAAATTCTGGGGCCCATTTTTCGACACCGAGGGGTCGCGGGCCCCCTTCGCCGCTTCATTTTGTCTGTCGCCCCCGTCTAGGCAACCCACCCTCTTGGGTCCTACTCTGGATTACCATTGCTGACAAGCAAAAAAACCAAACCTCTAAGATAATCCGCGCCCGGGGTTAAAATTGTGACAGTGCTGTAAGAACAACGTAGTGGTTGTTCAAGAAAATTTTTCCACGAACAGACTGAAAAAAGGATCGGGCAAACGCGAAAGCCTGTGATGACGAAAATGACTAATCAACTTATTGAATCGCTGTCCGAAGAATCAAAATCACTAGTGAAAATGCTATCCTATAAATCTGTTCAACTGACTGTAAACTTTCCCGTTAATATCAGAACTGAGGAAAAGAAACAAATTTTAAACTAGCAAGTGAAATGAACAACCTAAAGAACAAAATATGTGACCCGGAAAAAAGACTCGATAGTGTCGCCCAAAACGAAGTCTGACACAGTCATCTTCATCCCCCCACACCAGCAGAAAATACATGGAAAAAACCAGCTAGTGTTGGTGAACACAAAAAAGGAAAATTAAAGATAAACATCAAAAAATCTTTATCAGTGTCACACATAGGTTTGGGTCCCAAAAACGGGAACGAAACGCCAAATTCACTTAAAACTTATGAACAAAACCCTCAAAAAAGATCTCTTTGGGTGCAGCATCAATGAAACCCAACTGTACAAAAAACGAAAGCCTAACTCCTACTCGAAAAAAACTTGTTAAAACACTACCAACATCAGAAACAACAAAAAGCAAAATTTCAACAGGTTCCCAAAAAAGAAAAAAAATCAAAAGCACGAAACTCCCCCCTAAACCTAAATATTTAATGATAAATCACATGTCCTTCCTGGAAAATCCCACAAATATGGACACCTACCACAAAGTGTGTCCCGGGCCAATTCAGCTACAGATAACAAGTGAAACATATTGAAACCACACACAAAGCCTCTACCATTTCTACTGACTACCTTTGCTACCATTATTTGTGTCGTCTCTGTCACTCTGTTATATAATTATATGCTACCAGCGTTTACCTCCTTACTATTTCTCTATACCATCGCTACTACCTTTTTTTCTGACTCTATTTATTACTATTGTTTCCCTTTGTTTCATCGCTACCACTACCATAACTACTGGTAATGTACTATATCACTATACTGTTTATATTGCACGCACCACACCACTACTACTGGTAATGACTCCATCACTACTACTGTTCTTTATCATCGCTACCACTACCCCTACTACTGGTAATGTACTACCATCACTACTACTGTTTGTTTTCATCGCTTTCCATACTACGTACTACCCTCCTACCACTGTTAATGTTATCACGCTACCACTATACTGTACTACCATCACACTACTATTAAATTTTTATCATCCTACCACTATATTGTACACCTCACTATACTTTTAATGTTATCACGCTACCACTACCCCTGTACTACCATCACTACTACTGTTACTATTTTCATCGCTACCACTACCACTACACGTAATGACTACCATCACTACTACTGTTACTGTTTCATCGCTACCAATACTGTACACCATCACTAATACTGTTAATTTATATCGCTACCACACTATGTACTACCTCACTATACTGTTACTGTTATCATCGCTACCCCTACTACTGTACTACCCCCTACAACGTTACTGTTATCATCGCTACCCTACCCTATGCTGGGGGAATTTTACTACCATCACTACTACTGTTACTATTTTCTCGCTACCACTACCCCTACTACTGGGAATGTCTATCATCATACTATGTTTCTATTGTCATCGTACCACCACTACTACTGGGAATGTATCCATATTACTAATGTTACTGTTACATCGCTACCACTACTATACTACTGTACTACCCTCGCTACTACTTTTCTTATCACGCATTTTTTTTGTTGTTATTATTTTATATTATTTTATTATTATTATTATTTTTCAATATTTTTTTACTATTCATTATAAATTTTATTTTGTTTTTTATATTTCATTTTTTTGTTTTTTATTTTATTATTATTATTATATTATTATTATATTTTACTACTTCTACTATTTTTATTATTTACTTACCACATCTATCGCATATATTTAGTTCTAAAAAAACGATTTATTGCACACCATTTTTTCTCTGCAAAAAAAAAGAAATATTTTTGACATTATCTCTCTGCCCTACGTGTTTTGCACCGGCGCGGTTGGAACAAATTTATATTCTTCTCTTTTTTGTTTAATTTCTACCATTATCTTTTTTTTTATTCCTTTTTTCCCCTATCTTTACACCCCTGCGAAATTATTCCATTTTCTGTTCACTGAAACTGATCCCAAATTTAAATGACATTGCCCTGGAAATTATAAATCAAATGTTGGGGGGATCTGATTTTAAAGCACTCTCAAAAATTATGACCGCACTCATTAACAATTTAACTACTCCGAGGTTCTTCACAACTCAACATATACATATAAAATCCAATCGTTACCAAAAAAAATTAGAAATCTTCAGTCCTTTTGGGGTGTCTTAAAATGTTTCCCCAGAATTTTTGTGTAGTGTTCATTTTGACCACTACAAACCTTTTTTTACCATTATGTAGTGCCCACCTTGGAGTGTACTCTCATCCTGGTTTCTCCCCTGCCCCACCCCATTAAGTGGGAAAAAAATACGAATGAACCAAAAAAAAAAGATTTAAAAAATAGTAAGTTGGAAACTGAATGACAACTGTTAAAATTTTTTCTATTAATGATCTCATTTAATTCTTTACTGTCTCACTTCCCAACGGTGTACATTCACAAGTTGCTTAATTTAATAAACAATCCCCTAAAAATACCAATTCTTTACTGTCTCCTTCCCAACTGGTGTACATTCACAAAATTGCCTTAATTCTAATAAAAATATCCCTAACGATCGCACACTCTTAACCTAACACTTACTTAATAAACATATTCACCTATTCGAATGTGAAACAAAATCTAAAAAAACATACTCATCCTATTTAATGGGAAACAACTCTCCTCCTCCCCCACACTATCTCTCCTTTATCCCCTCACTTATCTCTGGGCGATAAGAACCGAGAGTCATGTTGGGGGAGCCGTGGTGTGTGGGGTGTCCCCCACACCGCGCCACGGGGAGAAACCCCCCTATACAGCCGCAAAAGGGCTGCTGCCGCCCTCACTTCCCACTCTATTCCGCTACTCGGGGACCATCACTCGCCGCCTCACCTCCATATCCACTCCTCCTTGGACCCTGGATAACAAATTCCCTTATCTTATGTAGACATAAAACCCCCAAAAAATCACACCTCATCTCTAGCTAAACAAATATTTTTAAAACCCTTACCTTTACAAGGGAGGATAAGGTCACCCCCCAGTGGGCTTACCCCACCCCGGGAAAATTTTTTTCCCTTTTTCCTTCCCCCAACCTT
>JACEEZ010010575.1:0-14077 GCA_016584305.1 Chionoecetes opilio
CCCTTTCCTTTGCTCCTGTTTTGTCTAATTTTTTAAATCCTGTCATGCATCCTGTGTCATAACTATCCCCTGCCCCCCTTTTTTTGCATCCTGTTTTTTGCATACCCATCCCCGGTCAAATGCATCCCTGTTCATAACTATCCTGTCTGCTCCTGTGTCATAACTATCCTGTCATGCATCCTGGTAAAACCCATCCGTCATGCACCTTTTAAAATCCCCCCATCCTGTTCAAACTATCTGTCTGCATCTGTGTCATAACTATCCTTCATCATCCTGTGTCATAACCTCTGTTTTCATAACTACCTGTAATGCCCCTGTTCAAACTTCCTGTCATGCATCCTTTCAAAACTATCCTGTCAGACCTGTGTTAACTTCCGTCATGCATCCGTTCAAAATTTCCCTGTCTTTTGATCCTGGTCATAACTATCCTGTCATGCTCCTGTGCCCCAAAACCTGTAGAGTGATAAAGATGAGTGTTAAAACCGCATGAGGAAAAACCTGTCATGCCCCGTGCAAAAACCATCCTGTCTGCTCCTGGTCTAACATCCTGTCATGCTCCGTGTCAAAAACACCTGTCATGCTCCTGTGCATAACCCCCTGCATCACCCCTTGTCATAACTATCCTGTCGTGCTCCTGTGTCAAAACTATTTTTCATCATCCTTTTTCATAACTACCGCAACTATCCTGTATCCCTGTTCTAACTACCCTGTCTGAAATCCTGTGTCAAAACCATCCTGTCTGCCGTTAACCATCCTCTGTAACATTCCTTTCTTTCCCCTTCCCTAAATGCTTCCTATTCTCTGAAACCCTGCCCTGCCTGCCCTCTGAAACCCTGACCCTTTTTGCTTTCCCATGTCCCATATGACCTCTATGCTGCACATTCACCTTTGTTGGGGCATTAAATTTAAATAAACCTCCCTTCTAAAGGCCCTGTCAAAGGTAAAAGGGTAAAAATTTTAAGGCTGATCCACCTATGGGGAAAACAGGCCTCCTTCTCCTATCTTCCTTTTCTCCTCCCCCTCCTCTTCTCCTCCTCTTCTCCCCTCTCCTCCTCCTCCTCCTCTCCTCTTCCTCTTCCCCCCTTCCCCCCTCCTCCCCCCTCCTCCCCCTCCTTTTCCCTTTTCCTCCTCTTCTTTTTCCCTTTCCTTCTTCATCCTTTATTCCTCTCTCTCCTTTTTCCTCCTCTCTTCTCTCTCTCTCTCTTTTGTCCTTCCTTCAAAAAAATCTTCCTTCTTTTTTTCTGTTTTTTTTTTAGTTTTCTTTTTTTTCTTTTTTTAATTTTGTTCTCCCCCTCTTTTCTTCTCCCCTTCCTTCCTTCCTTCCTTCCTTCCTCCTTCCTTCTCCCCTTCCTTCCTTCCCCCTGTTTTTTAAAGACCTTAAAATTTTTTCTTTTTTTTTAATTATTTTTTCTCTCTCTCTCTTCTCTCTCTCTCTCTCTCTTTCTTCTCTCTCTTCTCTCTCTCTCTTCTTGTCATTCACCAGGGAATTAAATTTTGCAATTGAAGGGAATTTCCCCCCTCCTCCTCTCTCTTCCCTCTCTCTTCTTCTCTCTCTTTTCTCTCTCTCTTCTTCCTCTTCTTTCTTCCAAAAAAAAGGGGGGGGGGGGGGTTTTCCCCCCCCCTCCTCCTTCCCTCCTTTTTTCCTCCCTTTCTCTTTCCCTTCCCTTTCTTTTTTTCTTTTCCTTTTTCCCTTTCCCTTCTTTTCCCTTATCTTTTCTCTTCTTACTTTTCCTCTTATCCCCTTTTCTCCTTATCTTTTTCTCTCCTTATTTTTCTCTCTCTCCTTTCCTTTCTCCTCCCCTTATCTTTTTCTCCTTTCTTTCTCTCTTCTTTCCTTTCTCTCCTTTCTCTTTCTCTCCTTATCTCTTTTTTCTCCTTATCTTCTCTCTCCTTATCTTTTTCCCTCTCCCCTTTTATCCTTTCTCTCCTTATCTTTTTCCCTTTCCTTTTTCTTCCCCTTTCTCTTTTTTTTTTTTCTTTTCTCTCCTTATCTCTTTTCTCCTTTTTTTTTTTTTTTGTTTTTTTAATTTTTTTTTTTTTTTTTTATTTTTTATTTTTTTTTTTTTTTTTTTTTTTTTTTTTTTTTTTACTCTCTCTCCTTATCTCTCCCCCTCCTTATCCCCTTTCTCTCCTTATCTCTTTCTCTCTCTCCTTATCTTTCTCTCTCTCCTTATCTCTTTCTCTTTTCTCCTTATCTTTTCTTTTTCTCTCTTCTTTCTCCTTCTCCCCCTAAAAAAAAATGAACTTAATAAAAAAATAATATAAAAAATATAATAATAAAAAACTATCATCATAAAATTTTTTTTATTAATAAGCGACTTCTAAAAAAATATTTAATGTATATTTTTTCTTCATAAATTATTTTATTATTATTATTATTAAAAAAATATTAACTAGTCAAAAGTCATTCTTTTTGTGGTGAATAATTTTTTACACTAACAAAGTGGACGATAAATGATGAATTAATGAATAATAAAATAAAAAATAAAAACTAATTGGAAGTTCAAAATTTTGTGTACGTGTGTGTGTTGTAGTGTTGTGTGTGTGTGCGTGTCTATTTTTGGGAGTGTACGTGTTGTGTATGGTGTGGTGTGTATGTATGTACGTGTTGTGTGACGTGTTGTGGTTTGTGTAGTGTTGTTGTGTGTGTGTCTGTCTCCGTGAAAAATGAAAAGATAATTTTTTTCAAATATAAAAAATTTCCAAAAAATGAAAAACATACAGACAACATAAAGAAAGAAGGATGAATGAAGGGAAAAAAGAAAAAAGATGATGAAAAACAAACAAAAAATAGCAAAGTAAGACAATTGTGTTTATTTCGACGGGACGCCAAATTTCTTTTATTTTTTTTTTTTATTTTAATTATTTTTCTTTTTTTTTGATCATGTCCCCTTTTCCTTATTTCAATTCCTTTTCCCTTTGTTCTTTCTTATTTTTTTTTCATTTTCATCTATTTTCCCCATTTTTTCTTCATTTTTTGAAATTTTCCTTCATTTCCTTCATTTTTTCTAATTTTTTCTTCATTTTTTTCTCATTTTCCCTTAAATTTTTTTTTTTTTTTCCCCTCATTTTCCACTTCATTTTTTTTAATTTCCTCTTTTTTTTTTTTTTCTTAATTTTCTTAATTTTTTTTTAATTTTTCCTTCGTTTTTTCTTAAATCTCCTTAATTTTTTTCTTTTCCTTTTTTTTTTTTTTCTTCATTTTTTTTCTTTTTTTCCTTTCGTTTTTTCTAATTGTTCTTAAATTTTCCTATTTTTTTTTCTATTTTTCTTTTCATTCCCCTTTATTCTTTTTCATTTTCCTTCTTTTTTTTTTTTTTTCTTTTTTCCCTCATTTTCTTCTTCTTTCATTTTTTCCTTCATTTTCTACCCTCATTTTCTTTTCCCCAAAAACACTTTTTTTTCTTTTAATTCTGTCAGTCAAAGAAGAGAAGAGAGAGAGAGAGAGAGAGAGAGAGAGAGTTACCTTTTTCCCTTCCCTTCAATGCTGAGTAGGTGTGACGCAAGATGGAAAGGGGGGGGGGGGAGGGGAAAGGGTTTTGGTGGGGGGGGGGGGAGGGAGAGGAGAGAGTGAAATACGTGTAAATCTATCTCTCTCTCACAGGAGGGGGAGTTATTCAAAGGAGGGGGGGTTGGGGGGTAAAGGTGGGGGTCAGGGTTATTAAAGGGGGAAGGGGGGTAATAAAGGGGGGGGGGAGTGTTATAGTCTTTTTTTTTTTTTATGTCAAAAGCATAAGAAGCCCCGCCCCCTGCCTCCCCTTTTTTTTTCTAGGGGCAGCTGATTGGTGCATTCCTCGTATCATCATACCCAATCACAATATTTCACTACTTAACAGCGTGGGGGAATGGACAGAGCACTTCACTACAAGGGGACAAAAAATCTCCCCTACTTAACAGCTGTTGGGGCATTCCTGGTATCACACCCCCATCCAATATCTTATACTTAACAGCGGCGTGACCCCTGGACAGAGCAATCTTCCTACAAGGGTTTTTGATTTTTTCACCCTCTTAAAGAAGATTTCTCTGTCCATGTCAGCCCCCTGTTAAGTAGTGAAATATTTTGATTTTTTAGTGATGATCGAGGAATGCACCAATCAGCGCCCCCCTGCATGAAGGGCAGGGAGGGGGGGTGCTTCCTGACTGCATTTTGACCATAATAAAAAAAAAATTTACTTTTGTGAAGATACAAAAATAATATTATTTTGTTCTATTTTTATTTCTTTTCAATTTTTTCATTCCGGCTTTTGCTATCCCTTTTACATTATGTGTATGTATTTTATTTCATTTTTATTCATTCCTCATTTTCTCTCATTTTCATCTTCATTCTCTTCATTGTCTTCATTTTCCCACTGATTTTCTTATTTTTCTTAATTCTCCTTCATTTTCTTCAGTTTTTCATTCTTTCCCCCGTTTGTGTAGGTTGTTTGTTCTTTTTTATTTCTTTACTAAATTCTTTTAATTTTTTTTTTCTAACTTTCTTTTAATTCACTTTTTTCTAAATCATGTTATCACTTCGTTATTTTTTATTATATTTACAGGACACTACCACGTGTAGGTGTCACGGCTCTTGTAGCTTCATGATTTTCTTATTCCGGCCTCTTGCTAGCTTCCTGATTTCTATTTCGGCCTCTTGTAGCTTCCTGATTTTATTATTTCGGCCTCAAGAGCTTCTGAATTTTCTTATTTCGGCCTCTGTAGCTTCCTGATTTTTTTATTTCGGATTTTTCTAGTTTTTATCGTTCAATACAAAGACCACCTTTTTTTTTTACTTCTATATTATTTGAGTCAGTGAATTCAGATTTTCAATGTTTTCCGTACGTTTCAATGTTTCTTTATGTTAATTTACACTTTATTCACTTTTACAAATATGTTATCACTAAAGCACTTTTATATAGTACAGTTAACGCTCGCTTTACGAACTTCAGCTTTAACTTTTTTCTGCTAGTCCAGTATATGCAGGAATTACCGAATAAGTTTGGGAAATGCGGGGTTCGGTCGGTGATGGGAGCAAGAGAAGAGGTTCGTAAGAGAGAGAGAGAGTTGTAAGAGAGAGGAGAGAGGTTGTAGAGAGAGAGAGGTGTAAGAGAGAAGGAAAATGAAATGTATAGAAAAAAATTCCTCAGCTGTTTTGGAGGCGAAAAGAGTTAGAACTTATTGAGCGGTTATTTGAGAGAGAAGAGAGAGGTTTTTGAAAGAAGTATTTGAAGAGATGTTATTTGAGATAGAGAAGTTATTTGAAAGAGAGAAAGTTATTTGAGAGTTAGAGAGAGAGCGAGGAATTAGAAACAGTGCTGAAAAAGAGAGGAAAGGGAGGTTACACAACGATAAAGAAAAAAAACATGTACACACAGGTCGGTCGGCGGCAGTGCAAACAAAGTGAGCTGGCGGTGCGTGGCTGCGCGCCGAGCGTCATACCTAGGTCGCCAGTCACTGCCACTGCACTAAGTCGCCAGGCACAATATATTACGAATGTTTGCATCACTACAGACTTATGTGCCACTGAAGACATGTAGTGTGATGTACATAATATAAACTACTGTGCATTTACGTCTTTAATGGCACATAAAGTCTGTTAGTGATCGCTAAAATTCGTAATATATTGTGCCTGGCGACATTAGTGCAGTGGCAAGTGACTGGCGACTATAGTGTTATCTACGGTAGCTTTGTCCGCCCGATATATAATAATAATAGAATGAAACATATAATTAAATTAAGTTAGTTATATGCAAAAAAAGTTTGGACCCCCCCAGATATAACGGACTTAGCTCCGTCACACTAGCGGGCAAGTGCCCGTCACGGGGAAAAGCCCGCGGGCCACACTGAACTGTTGCCACACAGCAAGAGCCTGCTTGCCCCAGTCAGAGGCGAGCAGCGAGCATCCAGGCAGTGTAGCCGTTCTCTATTCAGGAAAAACTGTGTGCCGGTACAACAATGCGAAGCCAAGAAGGACCGTAGAAGCTGGCACACTGTGTAACATAGTCATTGCTGGGTTCTGAAAAAGAAAAAGGACAAAGTGGAGAAAAAGAAGTGGCTCCAACTTCTCATCCATAGCTCCACATGTAACCTCGTATGTCGCGAGCGACGCATGCCTGGCACGGCAGGCAGTGCCCTGGTGAAATCGCTCACCTACTATCGCGGGCATTTACTCTTTGCCCGCGGGCACAAGCGGTAGAGCCCGTCAAACGGCAACCTGACGCGCTTGTGCCCGCGGGTAGTGGTGACGGACATTTCGGATATAACCCCCCCCCCCCCCATTGTTCGTTAAAGTGAGGGTTAACTGTACAGATGTTTCAATTTTTAGAGTACGTTACGTATATATAGCCAGAATTATTTCACAACTGGCAGTCATCCATTATTAATCATCATCGTTATTTATGCTTTGGTAAAAAATATATAAAAATGAAGTTAAAAAAAAATTTACAATGAAAAAAAATATCAAAACCCACTTTCCCTTTTTTCTGTTAGTGCCAATCTCCATTTTCGTTCTCCCCTTTTGTGCATAACTTCGTTATTTATTGCTGCGCCCATTATTATCCAAGGGCGGAAGGCTCTGAGTGTGTACAGCCTAGTAAAGGGATAAAGGGTGTTGAGATTGGGTAAGGCAGAGCAAGAAGGGTCTGGATTATGGCTCTAATGGGGTGGGTATGGTATGGCCTTTATCTGATGTAAGGGCCTTTATTTAAGGGGTGGTTGAGTGGTTGGTTTATTAGGCAGAGGAGGGAGGAGGGGGGAAGAAGGGAGGCGGAGGGAAGGAGGAGGAGGAGGGGGAAGAAGGAGGAGGAGGAGGAGGAGGGAGAAAGAAATGACTAGATTTTAAGAGCCATGAACGTATAGATGAAACTTATGAGGAAGGAAGAGAAGGAGGAGGAAAGATTTAAAGAACTAAGGAAGGAAGAGAAGGAGGAGGATATAGATTTAAAAGAACTAAGGAAGAAAAGGAGGAGGAAGACATTAATTTAAAGGAAGAGGAGGGGAAAGAGAACAGATTTAAAAGAACTAAGGAAGAATAATAAGAAGGAAGGAAGAGGAGGAGGAGGAGGAAGAAGAAACTTGGACCAGAAACAAAGAAAAAAAACTATACGATAATAGGAGGAGGAGGAGATAGAAGATAAGGATTAAGGGAAGAGATTACTGGATGGGATTTCTGTGGTGGTCTCTGCTACTGTAATCCCCCGTTGTAGGCGTAATCCGCTTTATTATGCATGATGAGTTTGTCGTCCACGAAGTAGAAACTGTCACTGCGGGTTTCAAAGGCATACTTGATCATTTCGTCGGCTGTGCGGGGGAGAGAGAGAGTTTGTAAGAGAGAGAGAGGTTGTATGAGAGAGAGAGAGGTTGTAAGAGAGAGAGAGAGATTACAGAGAAAAAATGAAATGTACAGAGTGAAAAAATCCTCCGCTGTTTGGGAGAGAAAAGAGAGTTAGAAATTTATTTGAGAGGTTATTTGAGAAATTGTTTGAAAGAGAAGTTATTTGAGTTAGAGAAGTTATTTGAAAGAGAGTAGATGAGAAGGTATTAAAGAGCGAGAAAGTTATTGGAAAAGTGCTTTGGAAAGAAGCGAGTGAAAAGTATTTGGAAAGAGAGAAGTTATTTGAAAAGTTATTTGAAAGAGGTTATTTGAGAGAGAAGTTATTTGAGATAGAGAGAAGTTATTTGAGAGAGAGAAAAAAAAGTTATTTGAGAGAGAGAAGTTATTTGAGAGAGAGAGAAGTTATTTGAAAGAGGAGTTATATGAGAGAAGTTATTTGAAAGAGAAGGGAGTGAAAGAGGGTATGTGAGAGGAGAGAAGTTAGTTGAGACGAGGAGAGGGCACGAGAAGTGATTTGGAGAGAGATGAGAAGGGAGGGAGCAGAGAAGTTAGTGGAGAGAGAAGTGATGTGAAAGAGGTGATTGAGAGAGGAAGGTAGGGGAGAGAGAGAGAGAAGGGAGGGGAGGAGAGAGAGAAGTGAGTGAGAGAGAGAGAGAAGGGAGTGGAGGAGAGAAGGTATGGGAGAGAGAGAAGGTAGTGAAAGGGTTTAGTGAGAGAGAAGTTATTTGAGAGAGAGAGAAGTTATTTGAGAGAGAGAGAAGTTATTTGAGAGAGAGAGAGGTTATTTGAGAGAGAGAAGTTATTTGAGAGAAAAGTTATTTGAGAGAGAGAAGTTATTTGAGAGAGAGGTTGTTTGAAAGAGAAGTTATTTTAAAGAAGTTATTTTAAAGAAGTTATTTGAAAGAGAAGTTATTTGAGAGAGAAGTTATTTGAGAGAGAAGTTATTTGAAAGAGAAGTTATTTGAAAAGTTATTTGAAAGAGAAGTTATTTGAAAAGTTATTTGAAAGAGAAGTTATTTGAAAGAAGTTGTTTGAAAGAGAAGTTATTTGAAAGAGAAGTTATTTGAAAGAGAGAGAAGTTATTTGAAAGAGAAGTTATTTGAAAGAGAAGTTATTTGAAAGAGAAGTTATTTGAGAGAGAAGTTATTTGAAAGAGAAGTTATTTGAAAGAGAAGTTATTTGAAAGAAGTTATTTGAAAGAAGTTATTTGAAAGAGAAGTTATTTGAAAGAAGTTATTAGAAGAAGGGAGGGGGAAAAGAATGTATGGAAAGAGAAGGTATTTGAAAGAGCAGGGAGTGGAAAGAGAGAGAAGTTATGTGAAAGAAGAAGTGTATTGAAAAGTGAGTTGAAAAAGAGAAGGTGGGGAAAGAAGAAGGCCAGGGGAGAGAGAAGGGAGTGTGAAAGAGAGAGAAGGTAGGGGAAAGAGAGAAGGGAGGTGAAAGAGGTTAGTGGCAAGAGAGAAGTGAGGGGAAAGAGAGAGAAGGTATGGAAAGGAAGTTAGTTGAAAAAGAGAGAGGGTATGTGAAAGAGAAGTGAGTTGAGAGAAGGTATGGGAAAGAGAGAGAAGGTAGTGAAAGCTAGAGATAGAGAAAGAGAGAAAGAGCGAGAATAGAAACAGTGTCGGGAAAGAGAGAACGGAAGAGGTACACAAGAGAAAGAAAAAAATGAAAGAATATGGCACAGTAGAGAATAAAAGAATAAAAGGGGGAGAGAAAGAAAAACGAAACAGACTAACACTAACTGCGCAACACACAAACACACACACCACACACACACCACACAACCACACCACACACACACATAACACCCACACACACACACCCACCCACCCACCCACCCACACACACCATCAATAATCTGGCGTCCAGAGATAATGAGGAGAACAGGAAAAGGATGAACATGGATTGGCAGGTCCATAACACGCTCGCTCGCGCAGAGAGAGCATAGCGCTCGATGAAGAGAGCTTCGAGCGATCTCTGCTCGCTCTATCGCGCTGATAGAGAGATATCGCGCGAGAGTCTCGATCTCTAGAGCGATATAGCTAGAGCGTCGAGAGCGCTAGAGAAGCAAGCCATACTCCTCGTTGGACTTTTAAGGTCCTCTCGCTCTCTAGCTCTGGGGTTGGGGAAAGGAATGGTCCGGTGGGTTAATCTCTCTCTCTCTCTCGCTCTCTCTCTCTCTCTCTCTCTCTCTCTATCTCTCTCTCTCTCGATCTCTCTCTCTCTCTCCTCTCGCCTCTCTCTCGCTCGTCTCTCCTCTCTCTCTCTCTCTGTATCTATCATCCATACGTCCTCTTTGTTAAATTTTAATTTCCTTTTTTTTTTCTCTCTATCTCTCTCTCTCTCTCTCTCTCTCTCTCTCTCCTCTCTCCTCTCTCTCTCTCTCTCTCTCATCCATACTTCTCTCTTTTACTTAATTTCCTTCTCTCCCTTTCCTATTGCCTCTCTCTCTCTCTCTCTCTCTCTCTCTCTTTTCCTCTCTCCTTCTTTTGCTCTCTCCTCTCTCTCTCCTCTCTCTCTCTCTCTCTCTCACCCAGGTCGTGGTGTATCGTAGGGAATTCGTAGATATGTTCGCACGTGTTCTTGGAGTTGGGAATGCAAAAACCAAACTCAAATCAAACGTCTTCAGAAGTTTGTCTCGGAAGAAGTGACGTTCGATCATTCGGAATTTGTTGACTGATCTGGCCCCGACGGTAAATTCCACCCTGGGGGAACACAAGGGGGGTTAATTAGGGGATTAACTTGGTAAACACCCTGTGGGGAAATATAGGGAATTAGTCAGGGGGTTTTAACATGGTAACCTGCAAATTGGGGAAGAGAAAGGGGGATTTAACATGGGAGAAAGGGGATTTAACATGGTAACTGCAAATTGGGAAGAGAAAGGTGGATTTAACATGGAGAAAGGGGATTTTAACATGGTAAACTGCAAATTGGGGAAGAGAAAAGGTGGATTTAACATGGTAAACTGCAAATTGGGGAGAAAAAGGGGGATTTAACATGGTAAACTAAATTGAGGAAGAGAAAGGTTGGATTTAACATGGTAAACTGCAAATTGGGTTAGAGAAAGGGGATTTAACTGGGAAGGGAATTTACATGGTAGCTTTAAATTGGGGAAGAGGAAAGGGGATTTACAGGGTAAACTGCAAATGGCCCTACCCATAACACGCACGGTTTGTTTACATGGGTGCATTGTGGGGATAAGGCGGGTTCGCCGCGGATGACCTACAAAGGAAAACTACAGCGATGGAAGAATTTCGCGTTATTTTTGCGCGAAATTTGATATTCCAGGTGCTATATTACTGTGCTCTGTTCTCGTGACAACACTATAGGAGACCTGAGGTAATGGCATGTCGAGGCTCTAAACCAAAAAACAGAGTCTACAGAGCCTCGTCAAAAGTAAGCAACTGGTAGTACGTAATGTGTCCCTACCACTTGCTTACTTCTTAATGGACTCTGCTGTGATGTTTTCCTGGTTAGAACCTCGCACATCAAAAATCCCTCAGGTCTTCTCTATGTTGTCAGCGAGCAGGGAAAATAAAACACCTGGAATATAAATTTCGCCCAAAACAACTCGAATTTTTTTCATCGTCGTAGTCTTCTCTTTGGTGGCTGTACATATTCATGGTTATGATAGTATTAAAATCCTTATTATTGAGTTCCTTTTGTTGTCTTTCCCCCATAATAATAGTCCCTACATCATGGTTTAAGTAACGAGCCATGAATACTCTGGATTTCTATACCAACATCACCAACCTTTGCTTTCATTTATCTTATTACTCTACCCCTAAACAAGTTGCATAACCACGGTGACGTTTACCCATCCTTGCCTCATGGTACCTGCATGGTAATGTCGTCTACCGATATTTTTGTCCCTACACAAATCGGGAAAACTCGCCAACAGAAAGGGTTAGGTTGGTATCCGGTCATTTCGCCCACACTATGGAGTCATTTCGCCCCCCACTATGGAGTCCTATAGGAGCTAGGAGGTTAGGCCTATATTTGTTTAGTGTTTTCGAGAACCCCCAATCCCCCGCTAGGAGGTTAGGTTTTATTTTCTTTAGGTTAGGTTAGGGTAGGTTAGATTTGGATAGTTTAGGTTAGATTTGGTTAGGTTTAGGTTGGTTAGATTTGGTTAGGTTAGGATGGGTTTAAAATTGGTTTGGTTGGTTAGCATATCGGTGGGTCAAGCCCCCCTGCTAGGTAGGTTAATTTTGGTTAGGTTAGGTTTATTTTGGTTAGGCAATTTTCGTCATTTCGCCCACAAGACTTTTCGTCCACTGTAAGTCAATTCGCCCACATAAAAGATCAATTCGCCCACTCAAAAGTCAATTCGCCCACACGATCCAGTCACGGAGTCATGTAACTATATCTTCCTCTGGCAGAAAGGGAAAATGAACCACCAGTAAGCTTGGGCGAAATGACGGTAAATTTCTAGTGTTTGGCCCATACTCTCCCCTTCCCCCAAACAAGTTTGGGGACCTGTGGGAGTGCGGGGTTTTCGGGGGGGGAACAATTATGCGTCGGAACACGTAATTAAAGAGTTGTGTAGGGGGGGTAAAATTTCCTAGATCTAGGTAATTTCCTTTTATCCTAGAAAAAATTGCCTAACACACAATAAACCTAACCTAACCAAAATTAACCTACCCTAGCAGGGGGGTTGACCCACCGATAAAACCCAACCTAACCAAATCTAACCTAAGCTAAACCCAACCTAACCAAATCTAACCTATTAGATTTGGTTAGGTTAGGTTAGATTAGATTTGGTTAGGTTAGGATAGGTTAATTTGGTTAGGTTAGGTTAGATTTGGTTAGGTTAGGTTATCGGTGGGTCAAGCCCCCTGCTAGTGTAGGTTATTTTGGTTAAGTTAGGTTATTTTGGTTAGGCAATTTACTCTAGATATAAGGAAAATTACCCTAGATCTAGGGAATTTTACCCCCCCCACAACCTTTAATTACGTGTTTCCGACGAATAATTTGTTCCCCCCCCGAAAACCCCGCATTCCCCCCCCCCCGGTCCCCAAACTTGTTTTGGGGGAAATGGGAGAGTTTTGGGCAAACACTAGAATTTTACCGTCATTTCGCCCAAGCTTACTGGTGGGTTTATTCCATTTCTGCCAGAGGAAGATATAGTTACATGACCCCCGTGACATGGGATCGTGTGGGCGAATTGACTTAGAGTGGGCGAATTGACTTATATGTGGGCGAATTGACTTATATGTGGGCGAAATGTCTTGTGGGCGAAAAGACGAAATTGCCTAACCAAAATAAACCTACCTAACCAAAATTAACCTACCCTAGCAGGGGGCTTGACCCACCGATAACCTAAACCTAACCAAATCTAACCTAAGCTAACCTAACAAATTTTAAACCCATCCTAACCTAACCAAATCTAAACTAACCTAACCTACCAAATCTAACCTAAACTACCCAAATCTAACCTACCCTAACCTAACCCAAAAATCTAACCTAACCTCTTAGCGGGGGGTTGGGGTTCTCGACACACTAAACAAATATAACCTAACCTCCTAGCTCCTATAGACTCCATAGTGTGGGCGAAATGACTCCATAGGTGTGGGTGAAATGGCATGGTGGGCCCAAATGACCGGCATACCAACCTAACCACTACTGTCGGCCCAGCTTTCCGATTTGTGTAGGGACAAAAATATCGGTAGACGACATTACCATGCAGGTACCATGAGGCAAGGATGGGTAACGTCACCGTGGTTATGCAACTTGTTTATGGATAGAGTAATAAGATAAATGAAAGCAAAGGTTGGTGATGTTGGTATAGACTCCAGAGTATTCATTGGCTCGTTACTTAAACCATGATGTAGCACTATTATTATGAGGGAAAAACAACAAAAGGAACTAATTAATAAGGTATTTTAATACTATCATAACCATAAATATGTACAGCCACCAAAGAGAAGACTACGACGATGAAAAAAATCGAGTTGTTTTGGGGGGAAATTGATATTCCAGGGGCTATATTCCGTTGCTCGCTGACAACATAGAGAAGACCTGAGGTGATGGTTGATGTGCAAGGCTTCTAAACCAGGAAAACAGTCACAGCAAGTCTCATTAAAAAGTAAGCAAATGGTAGGGACACATTACGTACCTACCAGTTGCTTACCTTTTTGACGAGGCTCTGTTATGACTCTGTTTTCTTGGTTTAGAAGCCTCTGCACATCAGCCATTACCTCAGGTCTTCTCTATAGTGTTGTCAGCGAGAAACAGAGCACAGTAATATAGCACCTGGAATATCAATTTCGCGCAAATAACTCGAAATTCTTCCATCGCCGTAGTTTTCCCTTCGTAGGTCCACCCGCGGCGGCCCCGCCTTATCCCCACAATGCACCGATGTAACAAACCGTGACGTATTATGTCTGGGGCCCATTGGGGAAGCGAAAAGGTGGATTTACATGGTAACTTAAAATTGGGTTTAAAATTTTTTTTATGTATACAGGTAAATTACCAAAATTTGGGGATTAATACGAGGAATTTAATGAACATGAAACACCCCAAATCACCCATTTTAATCACCCCAGAGCCCTATTTAAAACCCCCTGCTAACCACCCCAACACCATTTTAATACACCCAGTTACCTAGAAAACTCTCCCCACCAATCAACCTTGTCCTCCCCAACCCCCCTCCTTAACCCATACAGACCCCCATTCCCCACCTTAACTCCCCAACCCCACCTTCCCCTCACTACAACCCCATTCCCCACCTGACCTCCCACCTTCCCCTCACTAAGAAACCATACC